>PVKH010006950.1:0-20606 GCA_004027955.1 Chaetophractus vellerosus | reverse complement strand
AAAATAAATAAATCTTTAAAAAAAAAAAAAAAAAGAAGTAGAGCCTGAAGATGTGACTGAATTGCTGCAATCTCATGATAAAACTTGAATGGATGAGGAGTTGCTTCTATGGATGAACAAAGAAAGTGGTTTCCTGAGATGGAATCTACTCCTGGTGAAGATGCTGTGAACATTTTTGTTGAAATGACAACAAAGGATTTAGAATATTCCATAAATATTCTAGTTCTGAGTTGATAAAGCAGTAGCAGGGTTTGAGAGGATTGACTTCAATTTTGAAAGAAGTTCAACTATGGGTAAAATGCTATACAACAGCATCGCATACTACAGAGAAGTCTTTTGTGAAAGGAAGAGTCAATCGATGTGGCAAACTTCATTGTTGCCTACTTAAGAAATTGCCGCAGCCACCCCATGCTTCAACAACCCTCACTCTGATCAGTCAGCAGCCATCAATTGAGGCAAGATCCTCCACCAGCAAAAAGATTACAACTTGCTAAAGGCTCAGATGATGGTTAGCATTTTTTAGCAGTAATTAGTTTTTTAATTGAGATGTACATTGTTTTTTTAGACACAATGCTATTGCACACTTAATAGACTTACAGTATAGTACAAACGTAACTTTTATTTGCAGTGGGAAACAAAAAAAATTCATGTGACTTGCTTTATTGTAGTGGTCAAGAACCAAATGAACAATATCTCTGAGGTATGCTTGTAGTTAGCAAATCTCCCCTCTTCTTTCTAAAACTTTTTTTTTAAGTATACATTCTTCGTATATATCAGACTCAAATTTCTTTCATAGGGATCATAGGGAGCAACAATATTTGGTATCTGAAAATGGAAACAAAAAAAATAAAAACAAATTTCTGGCCCACACTCTAGACCTACTCAGTGAATCTCCAGGCCATGAGACCGTGGGGCTAGGTTTAATCAATTCAATATATATATTTCTCTTTAGTTCCTAAGAGTTACTCTTTACAGTAAGAGCTATAAGAATTGATCAACAAGGAATGAAGTTTTTTTTTTCCCCCTCAATGTTTAAATGAGGGTATGACATATGTACAGAAAAGTACACAAATAGGTGTAGAGTTTGAACTTTTATGAAAAAGTGAACATAGCCATTTAGATATCACCACATCGGGACATTTCATTACCAAAACCCCAGAAACCTCTTGTGACCCCTCCAGTCATCATCGCCTCACTGAGGGTAATCAGTACTTTGATTTCGAACACCATAAGTGAGTTTGGCCGTGTTTTGGAAATTTATAGTAATGGAATCACATAGTAAGTTTTCTTTTGTGTCTTTCATTCAGGTGGTAAGCCTGTGAATTTCCATGCTATTGTGCATAGCAAAAGTTTGTTTTTCATCGATGTATGGTACTCCATTATATGACTGTACTTCAGTTTATCTCTTCTACTGTGTTGTTTCCGGTTTTTGGCAATTGTGAATAATGATGTTATGAATGTTTTTATAATTTCTTTTGGGAGAATATGTATATTCATTTCAGGCTGGGTATGTGCAAAGAGCAGTATTGGTGGGGCATAGGATTTGCATATTAGTAGCTTTAGTAGATACTGCCAAGCATCTTCCTTAATGTCATTCAGTTGTTAGCTCTCTCTGCTGTTTTTTGTTGTTTCTAAAGTACTTGTAAGTTGTATAATGATTAATTTTCTGTTTATTTTGGTTATCAGTTTCCTTGCTATCTCTTTTCTTTTTAAATTTTTTGTCATTTCCTTATTTTTTTAATCAAATTTTTAAAGTCTCCAGTGCAGTTTATAAAATTTCCTTTTGAGGAAGGACTATATTTTCTTTCACAGTGGATTCTTTAGCTGTATTTTGCATGCTATGATTCTTTGTCTCCCAGTATTAGCTTTGTTGGCATGCTTTTTCTCTTGATTTTATTCATATTGAAGAGAGAGCTTTATCTGGATTTACCAGATTACTGAATTTGTGAATCCTTGACTTTGCCTTTTACTCCTTTCCCATCTCATGAGACTGCTTTTCCTTTCCTCAGCTTGGATTTGAGGGCTCACTATTGTTAATTGATTTTCTGTTGCCTAAAGGCAGATTTGGGGAGGATCTGGTGGGCCAATGCTCAGCTGGGGCTGTCTGCCAAATTATCTCTTTCCCCAGCTCCCATTTTTTCCCCAAGCCAGAAGAGGCAAAATTTTGGTGAAATCCATAGCTTTGGGGCCTTGTTCAGTTATTCCACAAAGAGAGACTTTGTTGGGGATCTCTTCTCCATGACTTTAGCCTTCTATATTTATGTATTTTCTCTTTTGTCATCTGTTCTGATAAATTCCTGCTTATTGTTAAGATAATTAATCTTGAATGATTTTAAATTATTCTGCCTTCTTTCTCCAGACCTCTTGCCAGAGAGGCAAGAGACAAAATTGCAAGTTCTGGCTATTGTTTTTGCTTTTGGTGAGTCACTTATATTTAAGAAGAGTCATTTGTGGAGCTCCTTGAATATTCCACTTACAGGTTTACATAAAGACAGGTTTAGAAATTAAACGTGTATGTGTGTTTAATGATTTTATAAAAGCTGAAGCTTCTCTTTTGCTTTATTTTATAGTGTCAGTTTTTCATCTTGAGAATGAAGTCGTCTTTAGCACATAGTAGATGCTTAGTGAATACAGGGTATGATCATCACCTCTTTTAAGATGGGGGTCAGTTCTCTTGTGGAAGAAAATTGCAATATTCAGTATTCTTATTGCACTGTCATTAGCAAAACTCATTTAAAAGAATAAATCAATTTAATGCATTCTAGCAGAATATTTTAAAATTTTTCAATTTCATCTGTCCCTCTTTCTAAGTCTTAATTATTTCTTAACCCACCTTCTGTTTTTTTCATTTTTCTCCTTCCAATCATGTCTCTCTGACCTTTTTCTGCTTTTTCCCAAAACATTTCTGTACTTACTAAATGTCCATTTAAATATTATGCAATTTGTGAGGGACTTGAGGTAAAATATGAAATCTGCCTTTATTACTACAAGAATTTGTTGTTCTACAGGTGTAATTCCATAGATATTTGCATGTAAAATACTGTACCAAGCTCAGCAAGGGTTAGGAAAATTAGTAAAGCATAGTTATTGCCTTCAAGGAGCATAAATAGTAGGAGAGAAAAGGAGGATGGGGAATAGTTAGTTTAAGCCAAGTAGAAAAAAGTGTACTATAACTCTTTAGAAGAGAATATATTAAAAAACAACAACAATAACAACAGAAAAACACTAGAAAGAAACTGCTACTTCATACTAAAAAGCCACATAGGGAGGCAGCATAGTTCTGTGGAAAGGAAACTGGAATAAGAACAAAAAGCTCTGAGTTCTAGTCTTTCTGCCACCAGCTGGGAAACACCAAGAAAATACTCTTTGCCTTTTTTTTTTTGTCCCCAGCTTCAGTTTTAACTGTTATATATGTGATATAATAGATGTATTTACTTTACCTTCATAGAAGAAATGCTTTCATATAAGTTATTTTTAGTACTATTAAGGAAAAGTAATTTGTCAATTGTATATATCTGCACGGCGATTTCAAGGGGCCTTAATCAAATAAATAAAATGAACTTAACTGATTAGTGCAGTTCACATATTTGTATTTAGAGTTTTTTGTTCTTTGACACATGTGCTATACCACACATTAAAAAATTTCAGGGTGTAAGTATATGTTCTAAACGTCTATCATAAGAAAAAACAGCCACCCAACGACAATGGCTGAGTATGCATCTCTTTTGGATATAGCCATGAATATGATTGGCATTTCTTAGAGACTTTTGAAAGCATCTAAAGGTGGTCTTTTGATGCTTGACTTGGAATGTAAAGAAATAGTCTTCAGTTTTTGCTTTTGAAGATTTTTATTCTCTTTTCTGTCAAGATAGCTAAAAGTCTATAACTGGTCTCCAGTCATTGTTTAGACTATTAGTAAATTACCCATCCAAATGCAGCTAGCTGGTTTGTCTTCCTTTTTCTTAACTGGAAGTGAGAAGCTGCTAATTAAATTTTAGCCCAGCATATCTGAATACCTCAAAAATACAATGTGTACTGTATACTCTAATGCCTTTTGGAATAATCCTGAAACCTAATTTTTTGAAGATATTTTTGTAGTACTGAATTAAAAGAAAACTATTCTAAGTTTATTCTCCAAGTTATTCTTGTGTTTTGTACAATATTTTGGTTTATTTATAAACCTGAATACAGGCACCTGTGAGACCTGGTATGGCATATGACAAAATCAGAGACTAACGTAGACAAAATCAGAGACTAACGTAGTCCCTCTCCAAAGCTGTTTTTCTGCTTAAAGGTAACCAAAATATGCACTATCTGGAGTTGAAGGATGTTGACAGAATAAAATGTAGCTCCTGGAGGTAATCAGGAAAAAGAAGCTGATACAAATTATTTGTATTTTTATTAATTGACTTGTAAAATGAGTAAAATACTGAGATACTGTTAAATTTGAAGTTTAAAAAAAAATTTTTTTTAATGGATTTTGGCCTCTAGACCATTGGTCCTTCCTATTCAGATTACATGCATTGTCAGAAAAGTTGGGCAGGAGAAATACCCACCTGAAGTGTGGATTAATGAAATTCAGTGCTCTACCTAATGCATGCTGCTTAAAACACAGGTGTTTCTTTTGTTGGTTGAATACTGTCTGATTTTCATTGCTTTGTAATTCACCTGCATGGAGATGAAGAACGCTCCTTTTTATTAAATAAGGTTGAAAACAAGATGAATGCACTAGATTGTTGGGTAGAATGTGTTGGATAGCTCCGTTTATAATGAACATTTAAAAATCTGCCCTCCTAAAACTGGAAAATTATTCTCTCCTGTATGGAAAGCAATACAGTACTGAAATATTCCTCCTTAATTTTGGTCTGAACGGACAAAAGTGTCTGTGTTTATTCCTGCCTAATGCATCACAAATCTGCTGACATGCTAACCTTGGAGTCTTGGCTGGCGTTAATCAGGCCTGTGCACCGGCAGGAAAGATGTACCTAATGCACTCCATCAGTGCAGTTTGCATATGGAAGTTCTCACAGGGGAGCTGCCCTGTGCCAGCTGAGGGTTACCTGCCCACTGCAGTTATTGTATGTAATTATCGAACCAATCTGTTCAGCCCAGCAGGGTTTAGATGGTAATCATGAAGCAACACTTTGGAAAAGAAAGATGTAAGGCACTCTCCCCTTCTCTCATCAGTTATATGAAGTTGCAGCCACTTTTACAGCTATTTTCAAGAAGCAGTACTTCCATATACAAATCTGCTAAATGATGTCTTTTAAAGTTACTTTAGGTGTCTAGTCAAGTTGTTATTTTTGTGTATGGGAAGCATTTTTTTAGGAACATGGTGGATATCTCTGAGTTCTAATCTTTCTGCAGCCACCTTAAGAATATTTTGAAGCAGTGGGATTAATCACAATACATAGATAATAACACTTCTGACCATTTCGAGGTTTTAAGATAATGTGGCTTGAACAGAGTTCAGCTTTCCTATGTAGTTTTCTTTTGAACAGAACCCATGGGTTGCAGTTAGGAAAAAGAACAATGCTGTCAGCAGAGTTTATTATACTCTTTTATAACTATATAGAAAATGGCCTGAAGCAAGGAACATTCTCAGATAAAATTTAATTTAATATTAATTGTTAGAAAATATAAATGAGGACATTCTGTTGCATTGTGAATCTGTGAAATTTAGGACATATTAGATGATTTCTTGAAGACACAAATATATTTTAGGCAACATAGAGAAGCTTTGAGCCTACAATTTTGGATTTTAACACATTTAAATTTGAGATTACATGGGATAAAAATATACCAAAAGTACTGTTTTTATATTTATTGCTAATGTTCCTCTATATTTATACCTAATGTATATAGAATGTTAAGTAATTTAAAAACTTTTTATACAGCACTGAAGTAGTTAGAAAATGTCATAGTGATAGGAAAGAATAAAAAAAAGTTGGATGAACATTTGCGAAGAATGGATGTGACAGAATGTAAGGACTAACTCTTGAATAACAACTAGAAAAATAAATAGAAAATAGGGAAGACCTAAAAAATGGTGGAAAATCAACCTATTTTGAGATTTTAGAATGGCTTTGTACTTATAGGATTATTTGTTTATATAGCATGAGTCAAAGCCCTTTGTGGTGGTTTGGAACTGTAATGTACCCCAGAAAATCAAGTTCTTAAAGCTAATCTATTCCCGTGGCTGTAAACCTATTGTAAGTAGGGCCTTTTGATTAGGTTACTTCAGTTAAGGCGTGGTCCAGGGTGGGTCTTAATCCTGTTACTGGAGTCTTTCATAAATGGGATGAATTTGGAGAAAGAGAAAGAGCCAGGAGAGTAGGAAGTTGAAAACGAGACTTGGAGGAAAAGGGAGAGACCAGCAGACGCCACTATGTGCCTTGCCATGTGACAGAGGAGCCCAGAATCACTGGCAGCCAGTCTTTAGGAAGAAAGCATCACCTTGATAATGCATTGATTTGGATATTTTCCTCTGCCTCAAAACTATAAGCTTTTAAGCTAATAAATTTCCATTGGTAAAGCCAATCCATTTTACGGTATCTGCTTTGAGCAGCTTATCAAACTAATACACCCTCTTACTTAAACTTTTAATAGAAAGTATACCAAGAGAGAGACATTTATCAAAAGTATGCTATTTATTTCTTCATGAATAGATTTTTACCACCACTGTTAGGCGGTGCAGCCACTGATGAAACGTATAAGGCAAAGCATATACTTGCCTTTCAGCTAGTAGATCACTATACCTCCCCAACACACACATACTGTAAAATGGGGAGAATAAGTATTGGCATGAGTGTTGTGAGGAGTGTAATCAAGCTTATAAAATAACTTTGCTTTAAAGGGAGTCTAGGATCAGAGACTCTGATAGTTAAAACATGATTTTCAATGATGAACAGTTTAAAACATGAAAAGTTGGAGATTGGGGGCTGGCTGTAGCCCAATTGGTAGGGCACTGGTTTACCACATAGGAGGCCCTGGGTTTGGTTCCCGGGGCCTCTTTGAGCGGGCAGACCGCCTTGAGAAGGCAAGCCGCCGCGGGCAGGGCAAGCCACCACGGGCAGGGCAAGCCCCCGCGAGCAGGCAGGCCGCCGTGTGGTGAGCTAACTCGACGGGTCGCCGCAGTGGGGGGAGACAAGCAGACACGAAGAACACAAAAATGAACACAGCAAGAACAAGCAGAAGGGGGTGGGATATGTAATTTAAAAAAAAAAGAGTTGGAGATTGTTGTTAACAAATCCATATGCCCACCATCCATACTAAATGTATAGTTGAAGGTTTTCTTAATCCTGTTTTTTCCTTCCCCTCATCCCTTCCCTTTAGGTATTCACTATCCTGAAGTCGTATATATTCTTCCTGTATGTTTTGACATACCCACACATACATACATTCATATATATCTACACTAATCTGTGGTAAGTTTGTATATTTACTTATTTGACCACCAGACCACATCTCTCTCTCGTTTTTCTGTTTATCTGTAAGAAGCGAAAGAAAGAAACTGAGGAAAGCACAGCTCCTAGTGTTGAAGATATGGAATGCTCAAATATAAAGACAGAGGAGGCCATACAAACCCGTAAGTTGAACATTCTTGCTCAGCTTCTTTCATGTATAAACACCAATTTTCCTTTCCTACCAATTTTCCTACTTAATAAGGGATTAAGTATTCAGGACAACATTCTAATTTTATAATAAAGTGTCATTTAAGAAGATCTTACATTTGTATAGTACGTTCCACAATGTCTCTTGTACACAAATCATCTTATTTATTTTCACAGTCATGACTTTGGGACAGAGGAGCTACTCTCATTTTGCAAATTTGGAGTCTGAGACACTGAGCATTTAAATGACAGAGCTATTATGAAAGCATTAGAGATAGAGACCAGAACTCTTAACCCTCAGGCCAATATCTTTCCACTTCCTCACACTGATCCATAACTCCAGAGATGATAATTTATGTCAGGAGTCAGGTGGTGAATACAAGGGTTTATTGCAACTGCCAAATTCCACTTGCCTGAATATTCCCCATAAAGCCTGCCAACTCTTCTTTTCTCTCAACAAGTTGGGAGGCAAGGAATAAAACCTTGAGTCATCACTTTGCAAAGCTCTTGAAGCAAAAAGCAAGGTATAAAGTCATTGGGTTAGTTTTCTTAGATGGCTCATAAACTGACTCTGAAGGTACTTTCCAATATGGAATAGTTCCAGAAATGACATTAGCAAAGGCAACATCTGCAAAGGGCAAAATGAGGTTGAGCTTTGGTCTGGTATGTTTAATAATATTAATAAATGGCCAGCCTGTGAC
This sequence comes from Chaetophractus vellerosus, assembly GCA_004027955.1. NCBI lineage: Eukaryota > Metazoa > Chordata > Mammalia > Cingulata > Chlamyphoridae > Chaetophractus > Chaetophractus vellerosus. Next base: position 12,292 of record PVKH010006950.1, on the reverse strand, counting down.
TTGTCACACCTATAGGTGGCTCAAAAAAAGAAAAATGTGTTCCAGGTTACATGCGAGATTATTTATTTGACTCAGTAATGAGAAACTCAATGCTGGCTACAGTACCTTTTAAAAAAATAAAATTAAAAAGATTTTCCTCCTGTCTTTTGTTTGTTTATCATTTTCTTGGTTCTGAAATGCCTTTAAAATTTTAAAATTATTTTTGGTGCTGGGGATTGAACCCAGGACCTCATACAGGGGAAGCAGGCACTCGACCACTGAGCTACATCTGCTCCCCAATGAGAGTTGTTTTTTTCATTTGTTTGTTTTGTTTTTAGGAGGTACCTGGGATCGAACCTGGGACCTCGTTCTTGGGAAGCAAGCACTCAGCCATTTGAGCTACATCCGCTCCTCATGAAATACCTTTTGATTCCTAATAGAAAAGACTTATTTTTGATAAAAATTTCATTGAAGCAAAGTTCCCTATTGAGGCAGACCAGTGATGTTTTTTGACCTTCCATTTGACAGTGGCACTTGTGGATACTTGGATGCTTGTGGAAAGCAAAGTATGTGACTTTCTAAGAGAATTATCGTCACTCTGATTTTATTAACATTTTCTTCATTATATGTTATAGATAGAACATCCTTAGGTTTATCTGCATTTACCCAAGAGAATACTTAAGCTTTCTGAAGAGGGAGTATGTAACTTCACTCTGGAGGCTAAAGGTTTTAAAGTATTCCCATTCTCTTTTTTGCTGCCATCTTCCATTTGCTACTGTTTTTTTTCCCCCTTCCCCCACTGTCTTGTTCATTTTGTTATTAGGAAGTGAGGAGTCCCGAGGAGCAATACATCGAAGCATGTCTCAGCCAGAGGCTAGCAGCAGCAGCTATGACAGTGAGTGGGAGCAAAATTAAGGAGCATTTATGAGATAGAGTAATAGCCTAACTTAAAAAAAAATCCCTTAAATTTTAGAATTGGTAATTTTAGTTTAGGAAATGTCCTACATTGTTACAGTAAGGTTGATACTGGTAAGCCTAAAGTGAATTCACAGCTGTGCTTGAGGAAGACTAATACCTCTCTCAATTGCCTGGAGGTCATTTGTTACCTGAACTTTGCTAAATGAGCAACAGAGGTATTTGATTTGATACATACATTTTAAATTATGCTATGATTTTGAAAAATGTTTTTATATCTAAATTTTTAATGAAAGGTCCTGGTACTGATGGGTTCTTCCTGTAAGAAAAATATATTGGTATTTTATTTATTTTAATAATGACAAAAGAAAAGAGTAGGCCCATAGGTGAGTTAAAGACAGTTCTGATTTTTTGTTTAACGTAACTTTTTAAGAAGATAAGGATTAATCAAATTCTCTCGCATTCATATAAACTCTGAATTGCTTTACTTAAATGCAATTTTAAGTAATTCAGTTGTAATTTGTTTTTCCGTAAAATATAAAGCTAGTTAGGGTATTACACTATTGAAATATTCATGAATGAGAAAACGTAAAATGTTACTGCTTCTAGGTTAAAGAAAGAAGAACAAAAAAAAAAAGGCCAACGGTTTAAGAAAATGCCTATATTTGTATTTATCAAGTTAAAGTAACTTGAAGGAGAATGCACATTGTGGGGTTTTTTTTTAATTTTTAAGAAATATATAATACAATTCAGTGAATTCTGTGTTTAGGGCTTTAAGATTTTGTGTCATAAATGTGTTTTAAGAATGGTTACCTCTAACAGCAGTTTTAGAAATGTCAGTTTCTTCATTAACAATTTTATTTTCAAACACAATTTATGGTTTACAATATGGTAAGAGATTTTTCTCACTGTGTGATCTTTCAGAATGCTGTGCCTAGCAAAATGGAGCAACTTTCCTTTAATATCTATTTAGACCATTTTAAAAAACGTGTATAATTTTCTTGATACACCTAAACTCATTTTGAATAGCTGGGGGTCCATTGTGTAAGAACACATTCTGAAAGCTTTCAAAATGTGTATTGTGTAGGTTTTCTTGAAGAAAGAGAGGGGGTGACAGGGTGGTTTTCAAGAAGAACAGAGGCCTCTAATCCTTTTATTTTTATGCAAGGCATAATTTTTACCAATTGAGAAAATTTGGTTATTTGCTGCAAGTAATTTTTCGCCCCACAAAATGATAAGCCTTAAAAAACCATTTGTATTCTGGCATTTCAAAACCATGCCAGTATTTCATACTTGTACTAAAAATTAGTTAATGTAGCCATGATATTGATGGCTAGCATACTTTGTCCCTCCTGTTCATAAAACCTACTCTTGTTGGTGTTATTTTTGAAGTACCTTGCATTTTGGACCATTCCTGAAGATAATTTGAGGAAGGTATGACTTATGTTTACCTCTTGAATATCTAAGGACTGGTCAAGAAGTAGAATTTTTTTTAAAGGCACCCTACAAGGAAATTTTCTACCTTTTTTTCCCCTCCTGGGTTATTAAACCTTAAAAGACTATCCTAAAATTGTCTGTTTCATTTTTCAGATGTTAAATATTACACATTAGCTCTTCACCAGTTTTAGTGCATTATGAAAACATTTTTTTTTCCTGCAACAATCAGAATAGGTTATTAGGGAAAATACTGAATTGGTACATGTAGCGAAGTTTCCAAGTTGCATAATACTGATTACATAATAAATTCTATGTTGATAGCATTTTTAGGTGCAGTGAGAAACTTTAACTTCAAGATCAAAGGGAGTAAGCAGCAATGATATTTAAAATGTCAAATGTTGACATTAGTGAGAATACTATTAAAATATAGTTATAATTGTTATTACTTGAATGTCTTTTGTAATATAGCTATAGTTTCAAAAATATATTTAAAAGGGAGGCATTATAGTATTGATTATTGACTTTGGTTTTGTAATAGCCCATTATGCTTGTCTCAAATGATCACAACATTGTCAGTTCCCTATGCAAAATTAATTTCAAAATTCTCAAAATTAAAAATTAAAAACTACCCTGGGCTATGTTTTAATAGCAGGCTATATCACAAAAATTGAAGAAAAAACTCAAAATTTTAAACCAACCCTTGTGTAGGCTGTGTATTATGAGTAGGGAAAAAAAAATTATGTTTGAGGTTTGCTGTAATTGAACTGTACAGCAATTGAATAGAAACTAGAACTCGGAAAAATAAAAAAATACTAACCTTTAAACTGATCTTCCAATTAAGGATCTAAATAAACCTGTAATCAGAAAACATTTAGAAACTGTTCATTATTAGACATGTGTGGTAGATACTTTGTCCTAGATTCAAAGAATGTTTTGTACTTTTCAGAAACGAAGTATTGATCCCTTTGTTATTTGGTGCATTCATTGGTTAATTATGGGCAACCGTGCTGCCCTTCACTCTGATACTACTACTCTCTGCCAGCAGAGTGAAGCATGAGGCAGTGGGAAGGAACGGGGCCACGCTTCCCATTTGCCAGCAATAGGCAGGCATGCTGGCTGGTAGAGAGCATTCTACTTGGAGGTAGAGGGGGATAGTAGTGGGAAAAGGTCTCCTTATGAGGCAGTGTTCCCAAGCCCCCACTAGGAAATCACTGACATTCCAACCCAGGAATCGTTGAGTAGGAACTGTCATAAGGGACTTCCACCAGTATCAATTGTGATGTTTTTCTAAAAGACTACTCAGTTGGGATTCATTTAATTCTTAGTGGAAAGGACACTCCATTTTGGGTAGCCTGGTACTTCGCTGCCTAAAGAGTATAGATAACAGGCTTTAAAAAGCAACACATGTAGAATAAAAATCCTTGCTTTTCGCATTATGTATAACCTCATCTCTTCTCCCAAAGAAACGAATGCTTATCTTGTTGCTGTAATTTAGGTTTGGAGGTAATGTTTTAAATTTTACAATAAAAATTGTTGGGAGAAGTATTTCAATACCAGTGTATATTGGTTTATGTATTCTCAGTGTAAGCATTCTGATGTCACTTAAGATAAGAAGGTAAACTTTGTTGGCATATTTTTTGACATATTAAAGAGTTGACAGAATTTCCTAAGATACTCAGGATATTAACAGTTATAACTTTGTGTGCAGGTTTCATCATCGCAAACGTCATGGTCAATTAGATTTTTAAATATTAGTAATTATGTATAGAAATACCTTTCTGTTCAGTTTTTGCTTTTGTAAAATAATGATTAATGATTAAAATTTCTTTCTTCCCACCCCCAAAGGTGCAAGAACCAGAAAGAGAGTCCAGAAGTAAATCCAATCCTGTGAATCAATTTTTCTTTTCTTCCTTTCCTTTTGGTTTTTTTCTCCTTTTCTATTTTAAATGTTTTATTTTCATATATGCCCTGGTGGGTTGGGGAATTGAAAAATAAATTCCTATGATGTCATTAAAAAAACATTTGTAAACTTTAAAAAATTAAAATAAATGCTTTGTACAGTAATTAAAGTCTAATTTATTAGAATCCCCAAATCTCAAGGTTATACTCTTATTTTAAGCTATCCCATGATATATGTGTTTGAGGTTTTGGGGTACACAAAAATTAGTGCGATATGTACTTTGCTAATCATTGTACATTTCACAGAGTGGATAAAAATGTTTGACAAAGTCTTCGCTTTTAATGAAATACAAAACTTAAAGATCCCTTTTGCGTGATAAAAATGCACAATTTGTTTTGACAGTAAGGTTGGGGCTGTATTGATTTTGTTCAGTTCCACAAGCATTTATTAAGTACCTGCAATATAAAATGGGAAGTAAAAAGAAGGGGAAGGAATATGAAAGAAAGAGTAGAGTAGATATATCTGTGAGAGATAAAATACACACATTTGGAAAGTTAAATAACATAGGAGTTATGTAAATATGCAAGCTATATGACAAAGTAGATGAAATATCAAGTGTTGGATTGATAAAAATTTTTATAAAGACTGGCTTCCTTTAAGGAAATCCTGTGAACTAGATATCTATAGCCTATTTTCCATTCATAGGAGATTATTTTTCTTAGGGGTTTCATTTTTTTATAGCATATATTGTTTGCATGCGAGACCAAGCACGTTTAGAGTTTTCATGATTAGAAATTTTAAGATGTGGAAATCTTTTTAGTTGCTTTTGGAACAAAAGCTTGGAATTTGAAGGTATTTTTGAAACAATTTTCAGGATACATTCCTCAGAATTTACTTTGTTAGAGAATTTGGGGTTGGACTATAGTATTTCCTAAAAATTGGTATGCCTTACCACTTGTAACTTGTACAGTGTTTTTAGGTAGTGTAGGGACACACAATTATTTTAATACTTAAGTACTTCAGTGTGTATTCAGAATGCAACTAGCACATTAAACTGATGATTTCTCTACTGCTTAGGACAAGCCTAAAGTAGGTTATTTCAAATTTTTAAAAGTAGGTTGATTTGAAGAAAATTTTATGTAAATAAGTACAGGTAGAATGTGGAAATTCTAAACATCATCACGGTTATACCAGATTTGAGAAACATTGAGCCAACACAAAGGCTGTAATTTCTGACTCTTGTGTGGGTATTTATTTGTCATGTGAAGCATTTATCATTGTAGTGGTCAGCTATTGAAAAATGCCAAAGAGACCTGCAGATTCTTCTTTGATAGTTAACCTTTTTAATGCCTCCTGAAGTTCTAAAGCTATGTGCCTTCATAGAATAGAGAATCAGATTTTGGGCAGACACGACGCCTGTTTTCTGTAGAACGTTGAATTTTAGTACTCATCAGTGTTATGGTCCCAAGTTTATTTGTAACACCTAAATCAACTCTCAAGTTCTGTTCAAACACATTGACGCTTAAAATAGGATAAAATGTGTGTGGTGTGTTTTTGTGTATATGCCTTAGCCTTTTTTATTTTTCAAAACACAAAAACATAGCAAAGCCTGTTTTTAAATATTAAGAAAACAAATATTTCTTCACATATTGTTTGTAACAAGTGCTGGCATTTTCTGGAATGTTACTATATTGGCAGGGCTGCAGAAATTAATGAAAAACCACTAGCCATAGTAGCCAGTTTGATTCATCCTCTATGTCCCTTGTTCTGCTAGTCTCTTACTTCCTACCTTACACTGTTTTGTTCTTCCCGTCTTTATTTTTTTAAAATGTTAAACAACCTCCTTGTCATTTGGAGTTATGCTTTTTTCCTTGCCTTTTTCAGATCTGTATTTATTATTTTTTATCTTACATTGTTTTTACTTTCATTCCAATCCCTGCATTGAGTGGATTTGACATTCTTTGTTCTCCCTTCACAATTCAACTTATATTCTAACATGTATTCTTAGCATCATTTTGTCCTGCCTTCTCTGTCATTTTCTCCAGTCTTTAGTGATAAAAGGTTTTCCAGTCTGTTGAAGAGCAACACCTATGCCAGGCTCTTGTCCATTTCTACAACAGGAATTATATGTGCTCTCAATTTTCCAGAAAGCAACTGATTAACGTTTAGTAACCAGCTAAGCTCTGAAGTAAAATAGTTACTAGGTGTTCAATCCTGATCTCTTAAGACAAATAAAACACTAATAGGCAGGCCAGAGCTATACAACTCTTATTTCTTTGGATTACTAGATTAAATGTACATGTAAAGACCCAAATGGCATAGCACTAAATTAGTGATGGAAATAGACATAAATTGTATGTTTCTTGAGTGTGTGAATTTGTATATATAGTTGAGCATTATGTGCTTGTTTACCCTTTAAAATTCTATTTTGTTCCTCTATTCTTCTGATTATCAAAGTGTATTAATAATATATGGTCATTGTAGAAAATTTAGAACATACAGAAATGTGTCAAAAGAAAAAACAGCCATAATATTACCACCCACAGGCAACCACTGTTAATATTTTGACACATTTTCTTCCAGTCTTTTCTATGCATTATTATCTTTAAATAATTATACATCATACTTTATATAAAATTTTAATATTCTGCTTTTTAAAGCTAACAAATACACTTTCCAATGTTATTGCAAATACTTTGTGAATATAATTTTTATGTTTCCATGATGTTTTTTCTTATGGATGTATAATCATTTCCCTAATATTGAACGTTGACTTGTTCCTAGTATTGGAATATTATAACCCACAGTCTTGAACAAAATTGAGCAGAAATGTGTCCACATGTATAAATATTTCCTTAGATTTTCAAAAGGGGATTTCTGGGTTATAGTCTATGAAAATGGGCTCGATGTATATTATGAAATTGCATTGCAAAAATGTATCATTTAACATTTTGCACAGGAGTTTCTATCTTACATTTTTGTCACCTTTGAGTATTGGTTTTTAAAAATCTCTAATAAGGTAAAATGTTTTTAATTGCTAATGAACCTGAACAACATTTTAATTGTAAATTAGTCATTCTCTTTTCTCTTTAGTGTATTTGTATGTACTGTTTACATAATGACCTTAATTTAACCCTTTGTTATGTTTATTGCTGACTTTTATTATTTGTTGTTTATTGTTTATTATTTGTTGGTGATATATTTTTCATTTTTATGAAACTTAATTTTTATGGCCTTAAGCTATCAAGCTTTTCTATTGTAATTTTTGTCACTGTTATAAAATATTTCCTATCCAGAAATCAGAAATATTCACCATGGCTTTTTCTTAAGCTTTTTTTTTTAATGCTTCTAAATTTTCAATCCATACAGAATTTATTTTGGTGCATGTATGGCATGAAGATCACTGTTTGTGATGCTTCCTTTTATTACATATTCAAGTTCTTATAACAGGGTCTGTTTCTGGATTATTTGTTTAATTTCATTGATTTGTCCTTATGCCAGCACTGCAGTGATTTAATTAATGCTGCTTTGCTTATTAATTATTATTTATTGCCCAAACCACATTAACAAATCAAAATGAAAGGAAAAAGAATCCACTTATGATCCTGCCACCATGAAGAAAACTGTTTTTGGCTGTTATTTTTTAGTCCTGTTTGATGCCTATATAATCTTTCATAGTTAAGTTTATAGCATTTGCATAGATAAAATTTCATAGTTTTTTTAAAAATTCTACACGTTATTCTGCATACCCCTCATTATTTAAACTCTGCTGATAGAATACAAAAAGTCACATGAAAAAATTAATGTTATAAAAATGTCTTGATATAAATATACCTACATACACTTCCATAGTTATTCTATGGTTTGGACAACTCTATCACTTTGGTATTATTTTTACAAATAAAATACCGTTTCCACTTCACTATGGATGTGTTTTTAATATAATGGTGAATTTTCTTATAGTATGGCAGTAGCATTTTGCAACTTAATAGTATTCTTGAATTTCTATAGTTTAGACTCATCAGGAAATTACCTGTAAAAGTTCCACACTGAGAAAATTACAGTTTTACTTAAGAACTATTGCAAATGATCTTCAAAAAAACAACTCTTTTTGGCTTAAAGTCCAGCATTTGTTAGGAATTTGAATTCTCAAGAGTGGGAGTGGAGATGACCTATAAGATCTTTCTTGGAGCTAGGCTGCAGAAGCAGGAAGGAGTTTAAAGGAGTGAATCATGTTGTGGAGGAATGAGGAAGTGGAACAGTAGTCTGAAATCTCTTTCCATTTTTCTATAGATTGTCTTTCTGCTTCTGATATCCCTAGCAAGTAAAAAGGGATGGCAGTTGTGTAAGTGAACATTTTATAGCACCTGGGCAACACAGTTCCTTTGAAAATTTAGGAATTGCTGTATTCAATCTTCTCTGACCTTGACACAAAAATCTTAGTACAGAAGTTCATGGTGATCCTTTTTCATATAATTCTCAGATGTCAGAGATGCACCTACACATTCCAACTTTCCCCATAAGGGTCCAATATGTGTTAGTACTTAAAAGTTCTAAAGCAATTGAAGAGTTTGCTCAACCTGAAGTCAGAAAAGTTTTAGGGCAGTATATTACAGGGGAAGTTACCGCTGGGAAGTACATACTGATTCTATTCGGTTGCCTGGGGAAGAGAGAAGGGAATAATAATTTACTTCTTGAATTTTCCTAGATTTAGAAATGTGCCTTCAAGATCCTTGAGAAGACCTTTCGTGTTCTGGCCATTTTTGGCTCCTCACCCCCCACTCCCCACCCCAAGTAAGATTTGGTCTCTTATCTTCATTTCATTAACAGTGCCAGAACATTTTGGTGGTAACACATGATGAATCCGTTCAATTGGACAGGCATTGTGCACATCCTAATCTGCTTAACACTGTAGATGTGAGAGTACACTGCCAGGTCCCCGGGCAAAACTCCCCCACTCCATCCCCTCAACGTTCTAGTCCAGAATTCCTTGGCAGGTATTTAAGCTTATGCCAAAGTATGTAATTTACCCTACCGTTTATCATTAAAGAAGAGTCATTTAGACATTAAGATCTGCATACACTGTCACAGTGGTGTTTTCTTTCTCTCTCTCTCTCTCTCTTTTTTCTTTTCGTTTTGAGTTACTAATCAGGCTTTTGAAAGAGAAATTGTCTGTATTCCAGGTGCTACAGTCCCAAACTAAGTCTTTGATATGCCATGCAAAGTGCTCAGAAAGCAAAGGTGGCTGAAATTACATCAAAATGGTTTCCAAGGCCCTCTCTGTTCCTGTAGAGGTCAGAGAAACCACAGCCTGCAAAATCACAATTCGAGGTCAAGGACCCCAAACACCTGCTGTTCCCAGTGAACTGTATGATGCGCATAGAAAATATGTGCAAGGGAGGGTTGAGCTAAGTGAACAGTCATGATAATACCTGGTTGGTCTTTTATCAGCAAAATTGAGGGGAAATCTGAAACTTAAAAATGGTTCTTTTTTTTTTTTTTCCGTGGCATTATTGTTGATATCCCTATTTGAAGTAAAGTCCCTAACACAAAAGAAGCAAGCTGCCTTTAGACTGCATTTACTGCTCTCGATGACTCCAGTTGTGTGTAAATATTAGAAAACAGCAGGGTCCTGCATTCCAAGAATCACTTGAGCAGTGCCACGAAGACAAGTGTCCTTACTGGTATTGTAGTCATACTCCCAAGCTCTCCTGCTGTTTCTAATCTGTGCGCACAGCCGTGAAAAAACTGGACTGACATTTACAGGCACAGCAGGGAGACACTTGACTAGGGAATGTTAAAGACTCCAGTACCTCCGATTCAAAGTGGCCACCAAACATGATAAATCTTCACAGGAGAGCTACCCTGCCCTTCCACCGATGCCATCATGAGGGGGTCTGTCAGGAAGCAAAGAAAGAGAACAGTGGTGGTGGTTTTCCCCCCCTCTCCCTCCAAGCTCAACTTTTGAGCAGTCATATTTATTGTTACCTTTTTGAGACCTAAATACCTTTAAAGGGAGAATCTAATTCTGTGCAGATGAAAGATTTTTTTTCCCCTTGGAACTGTGCTTTTTGGAGGCATTTTTATTTCCATCCCCACCCACCCCACTAGGGTTTTACAGGAATGTTCCCCAGCGAAAGAGCACTTACCCATCAACTGTGAATAAAATTAAAATTTCCTGGAATCTGCTTTAACTGGTATGTAAAAGAGGGTCAGTTGCTTTCTGACTGGAGTTTGACAGACTTTACTCACTGTTTTGTGCCAGTGAGCTGCCAGATTTGTGTGCCATAATACCAGTAATGCAATTAGGTTTGCTGCACATTGTCTGGTTGACTTCTCAGTTAAGAGATTCTTTCCCTATGGGAATAAGACTAGACAGACTGTCATTTGCTATTACTAATTCTGCTTAGCATTATCACTGGAGCTTTTTTTGTAATTAGCTATCTTAGTTGGCTCTTAAATTTTAATAGCCAATTGAAGCTACGTTTTAGCCAAGTTCCATATCTAAATTGCATTCAGTCCATTAACAAAGTTGGTTAAAAGGCTATTAAAACAAAAGCCAATATATGGTGGTTCGCACTTAAATGTTTGCAGCACTAGCAATGCCAGCCTCGTCACCCCCGAGTTCTTTAGAGGAGCTTACTGTCCTCAAACAAACTTACACATACCCTGGACCTAACCTCTGAGTGGCAAAAGATTAATATTGACAAGATTTTTAATATGCGGACATACTAAAAAACGTCCCTGCCTACACTATTTTCCTTTTTGTGAGGGTTCTGTGGAGGTTTGGTTTTATCTGATTGATGGCGATAGAAGAAGGAAGAAAAGGCATTTAGTATTCCAACTTGAAATTGACGGTTTTTAGAAAAGTGAGTAATTTGAGATGATTTTTTCTCCATTTCAGCTGATCAAAATTATTAGCAAAACCATCTGAGGCACCTTCTGGTAGAATTGTAGTCTTGCTGGGTTTAGTTTGTAAAACATTCTGCCAGACATTAAAAAAAAAAAAAATTGTAGATGAGCCAGCACATAGGCTCAAAGCCCTCTGCGCCTAATTGATAGTCCCCATTGTTAGTATTTTTAAATTCAGAAGACTGTTTCTAACACTTCCCCACCCTTTGCAAACGAGTTTATCATGATTTTAGTTTCTAGGTTGAGTCCCTCTCCCTCCTAATTGGGACATTTTGTCTGTTTTCTAATTGCAAAGATACTTAATTTCAAAATTTTAAAATAATTTATAATGTAGGCTGTCAAAAGAAAGGAAACTGGTACAGGACTCCTTCAACTGTTCTTTCATCTCAGTATCACCAGAACCCTGGAATGAAGTGTGTAAGAAGCCAGTAGACAAATAAGTCATGTCCCGACTCAGCCGAGTGCACCTGAAGCAGTTCCCCACCCCCAACCCTGCCTGATTTTGCCAGGATCCTGTTTTGAAACAAATAGGTTTTCTGCTTCAAAAATGTGCAGATAAAAAAAAAACCCAAAAACTAAACAATGGATTTTTCTGGTTCCCCATTCAAAAGCAATAGGGATTGTGGTTCCATCTTATATTTTTTAAAAAGTAACTAGTGGGTTTTGAATACTTTCCTGTTTTCCTAGTTTGGACCATTCTTCCACAGTTGGCTTTCCTAACACCCTGAGAACTACTGTTAAGTTTTAGCTTTTGTGGTGCTGTCTTCGCTAGAAGGCCACCTGGCAGACAGAACCCAAGCGGTCATCATAATAGCATTTCATTTGAAATGTATTCAGTAACCCATACTTACTTGTGACCTTCCATTCCGGTCTTCTCCAGCCTTTAGCCAGAGAGGGCTGAGCTGCCATTAGTGATAGTACAGCCTCCTCACAAAGGGAAGAGCTTCACATGTCCTGGCAAAGACCACAAAGGCTGGAGGGTCTCTCCAGTAGTTTTTTTAAAAACAATTTATTAAAGTATTCATACATGAACATACATAAACTATAAGTGTTTGGTAAACATCGTGATCTTACAAAACAAACATGCATAACATCATAAAGGGCTCCCACACATCACCCCCCCCCCCAAAGCCCTGCATTGTTGTGAAA
>PVKH010006949.1:0-20604 GCA_004027955.1 Chaetophractus vellerosus | reverse complement strand
TGCTATGTTCAAGGGAGTCCCAATTATATTAAATGCCATTTTTCTCATCAGAAACTATGGAGGCAAGAAGGCAATGAGTTGAAATACTTCATGTGCTGAGAGAAGAAAACAGCCAGCCAAGAACTTTATATTTGGCAAGACTTTCTTTCAGAAATGAAGTAGAGGTTAAGACATTCCTGGATATACCAAAACTGAGGGAACTCAATACCATGAGACCTGCCCTACAAGCAATGCTAAAGGAAGTTCTTCAGACTGAAAAGAAAGGACAGTGGTCAGCAGCATAAAGAAATAAAGAACTGGTACAGGAAATTATAAATGCCAATACTATTGTCATACTTCTTATATGTAGCTTCTTCTTACTTCCCACAGGTTTTAAAATGCAAATGTATAAAAAGAATGAAAATATGTGGTTTTAGACATACAAAGTATAATTTGTAACAAGTACAAAAAAGTGGGGGTGGGGGAATGGAATAGGGCTATATGAAAAGTGTGTGTGTATGCTATTGAAATCCAGTTGGTATCAAATAAAATATGATTGTTATATATTTAGGATGTTTATAGCCCTGGCCTACATTAAAAAAGAAATAAGACCTAAAATCAAAGACCTAACTGCACACCTGGAAGGACTAGAAAAAGATCAGCAAACTAATCCAAAAGCAAGAGGAAAGAAAGAAATAACAAAGATTAGAGCAAAATTAAACAAAATTAACAGTAAACATATAATATAAAGATTAACAAAACCAAAATATTTTTTCAGAAGATTAATAAAATTCACAAACCCTTAGCTAGACTAACAAAGAAAAAAGGAGAGAAGATGTAAATAAATAAATCAGAAGTCAAAGAGGACATCACCACTGACCCCACAGAAATAAAGAGTATCATAAGAAGATACTATGAAAAATTGTAGGCCAACAAGGTGGATGACTTAGATGAATTGGATGAATTTCCAGAAACACATGAGCAACCTACAGTGACAGAAGAAGAAACAGAAAACCACAACAAATCCTTAACAAGCAATGAGATTGAATCAGTTATCAAAAACCTTCCAACAAAGTAAAGCCCAGAACCAGGTGGCTTCACAGGTAAATATGATACAGTAATAACAGATACATGACATACATTTTTCAAAGTTTATAAAACTATATAGCACAAAGTGTAAACCATAATGTAAACTATAGACTTTTGTTAGTAGCAATACTTCAATATTGTTTCAAGTATAACAAATGTACTACAATAATGTAAAATAATGGTAGAGGAAACTACATGTGTGGGGAACATTATATGAGAACTCTGTACTTTCTGTGTAATTTTTATGTAAATAACGAACTTCTAAAAAAATAAAATAACCAACTAGAAAAGACAAAACAAAAACTCAAACAACAAAAACACCTCTCTGAGCAATTGGAGACTAAATTTTGGTGATCTAAAAAATTTAGTCAAAGTTTTAGAAGCAATAATTATATTATGGCTATAGTTCAAGAAAGAGTTCCTATATTTTAGAGTTATATACTGAAATCTTTACAGATGAAATCATATTAAGTCTGGGATTTTCCAGAATAATTCAGTAGAGTATGGAGGAGAGTAGAATGTGAGGGCAAGCAGAAGAAAAATTTGAGTGGGTGATAGAGGTGCATGGGTGTCCAATATACTCTACTTTTATGTATGTTTGAAATTTTCCATAATAAAAATGCAAGCTTCAAAACAAATTGCATGGGGGGAACAGATATGACTTAAGCAGTTGAGCGCCTACCTCTATAGAAGGTCCCAGGTTTGGTTCTCAGTGCTGCCTAAAACAATGAGCAGACAATGAACAGACAATAAACGAAAACAAACAAGCAGAGAGTGGGTGTGTCTCAAGCAATCGAGTGCCTGCCTCCCACATGGGAGGTCCTGGGTTTAGTTCTAGGTGCCTCTTAAAGAATAAAACAGACAATGAGCAGACAATAAGCCCAAAAAATGAGCAGACGATGAGCACAAACAATGTGTACAAACAATGAGCAAACAGACAAGGGAACAATCTCGAATGGGGGGGGGGGCACAAAAAACACAAATTGCATGTAGACAAGATCTGTGGTTACTTATACATACAAGTGAACAGAAGAAAATAGACTATATTTTTACACTTTTAGTAATTGTGTGGCCAAGAATGGCATTTTCAAGATAAAAGGAAAATCTCATCTGCAAAACTTAAAATTGTCCAACTTCTAAGCTGATAGCCTGTTTGTGGATTTATGTTTTCAAAAACCCTGGAAAATTCTTTGGTATTATATTTTCAAATATTTCTTTTCCTCCCTACTCTTTATATTCTCCTTTTTGGACTATGAATGACCTATTTTAAGTCTTGTCATTCATTCTCCCATTCTCTATGGCATCTGTTTGCTTTTTCAATACTTTATTCTCTCTGTGCTTCATGTTAACTAATTACTTCAAACCTATCTTCTAACACTTGTACCTTTTCTAGTTGTGTTTAATCTGCTGTAAGTTTTGATTTAAGGATATTTTATGTTATTTTTTATTTAATGTATATGTATGTATAAAATACTAAGTATATATTCTCCAAATCTCACAGGCCATTTTATAATCTCTTATTTTATGTCATATTCATTTCTTATATAATCATTTTATATTCCGTATTTACTAATTCCAATATCTGAAATATTTGGGGTATAAATCTAAGGTTTGGTCATTGTAGTCTCCAGATCACAATAATGAGAAGGTTCTTTGCCTCAGGACTATCCTGCCTTTACATTCCTGCCTTATTGTCTTTGCTGTAATTTCGATGTCCTTTATTTTATTTTACTTTTTAAAGTTTACTTTTATTTTGCAGCTCATTTAGAGAAGCCAGAAATATTAAGCTATGCCTTATGTAATTTATATAATATATAAATGCATTTTAGGGGATTACTCTGTAAGGTATCCAGTTCATCATACTGCCACCAGCAATTAATTGTTTTCTGCATAATCATATTTTAAGCTATGTATATGGATGCCATCTTAATTATTTCATATAATTAACTTTGAAACTGAGTCAAGAGATATACATGGAATACCCACTATATGCCATGAACTCTGCTTAATGCTATTTATACAAAATTGTTTAAACAAAATACTCTCCCAATAGTTCTAAATTTTAAAGGTTGCCTGGGATGACAAATATGAAATCAAAAATTCAAAAGAATACAATGTTCAATAACATGATAGAATAAAATGCAATGTTAAGATGGTAATGACTATATTATTTTCTGTTGTTTGCAACTAAAAACCCTGGTTTATATGTGAAATTTCGACAAGGCACTATACTATAGAACTGCAAGGGAAGAACTTACACCTGCTGGTAGGCGCTAAGAAAAGCCTCACAGGAATAGCACAGATTGAAGAAAAACTGAGAAAATGAGTACAATGTGAAAGGCATTAAGGAGAAAGCAGACATAGGTTTCTCAGTAGAAAAAAAAACATACCCTGAAGCAATTCTATTTTATTATGAAGTCATTGGGGAAATAGTGAAGACTATTTTATGGCATTAGTGCCATAGAGTAGTAGGAAGCAAAAAGACAATTAATGAGGCCAATAAAAAGTGAGCTGAAACAACCCAAAAGGAAGATGTTGAACTTATAACTAGTAGTTTCAGGGTGGAGATGAGGAACTGATTATTACGTGGTTGAATATTGAGAAGGGAATGAGTCTAGAACGTTTTCTTGTTTGTAGTCTGGGCAAGTGAGTAAAAGAGGCTGTCATTCATCAAAATTAGAAATATAGGAAAAAAGCTGATTTTTTAAGGATTTTGGTTTTTGGATTGAGGTGGGGGGTGATCATGAACATTCAGGTGGTGATATATAGTGTTTAGCAGAATGTACGTATGTGCAATTTGGCACTGTGATAAAATGAAACAATTGGTTATTGATTGTATTTTGCAGATACTTTCTTTGGAAAATATAAAATAGAGAGGAGGTACAGAATCTTGGGTCAGCTAGTACTTATGGGATAGACAGAAAGTAGCGGAGGGGCTTACAGAGGAAAATTATAATGATAGAATTAGCCATAGTCTACTCGTTGTTATATTTTATATTTTATGATCTCAAAATGACCATGTTAATGTTAGATAAATATCATCAGCCAAAATAAGGCTCTTTCCTCAAGTTGCCAAATTATTAGTGTCTATAGAGCTTGCCAATTTATTGTGCTGAAAAATTAACCAAGTGAGTACTCTTCTTTTGAATCTTACAGCAAACCTCTGCTATGCCTCTGAATTCTGTAAAAGTGCTGAGTTTTTTAATGTTCCAGTTTTGATTCCATCCTGCTTAACTACTCCTCCTCCACTGGCCCCGATAAGTGTGTTCATATTGCAAAGTCTCAAATTCATGGATACAATTATGTTTACATTTCTGTATTTGATAAAATTTCATTTGTGTTACCTTTTTCCTTTCTTTTTAGAACATGGTTTATACATAGTAATTCTCTTTGTTCCCCACTTCCAAAACCACATAATTCATTGTCTCTTAGCAACAGATTGGAGGGCTCCCGGAGGCACTTATTCATGTGCTCAATTTCTGAAGAGTAGTAGGCAAACCGCCTGTCATCCAAGGACTGCCTAAAAGTACTTTCTCCTGCACCTGTACTACTCAACAGGACTAGTTCAACTGACATACAAAAAGGCTTAATTCATTTTGCTTAGCTTATTTTTAAGAGATTCTCAAAATATTTATTCATATTTGCTATAAAAAATCAGGTTGAGGGTTGTGCTAATCAAAATTTTTAAAAAAACTAGACTAATATTGAGGAAAGATGAAATAAGATTTAATTTAACTGAAGTGCTGCCTAAATTACAAGTTTAAGACAAATATGAATAAAGTTCCTTTGAAAGGATCAGTCCTTGATTCATTAAATTCACCTCTTGGAATCTATGAAAACATGTGCAGATCTGATGGCTCTCCTGCTCAGTTTTAGGTAAAAGATACATTTTAATTCACTTTAAGGATAAAATTCATTATTTAGAATATCTTTCCAAAGATATAAGTAAGAACTCTGAACATAATTTATAACAACTATTATTTCTCAAGATGAGGACTGTCACATAATTTGGAATCCAGGAATGAGAAAATGAGAGGGACTGTGAGTTGGTTGGCATATTAATTTCCTATTGTTGCTGTAACAAATAATCACAAGTGTAATGTCTTAAAACGAATTTATTCTCCTACAGTTCTGGAAGCCAGAAGCCCAAAATGAGTCTTATGATGCTAAAAGCAAGGTATTGGCAAGACTTGTTCCTTCTCAAAGTGTATTAGTCAGCCACAGGGGTGCCTTTTGAAATATACCAACAATTGGTCGGTCTTTATAAAGGGTATTTATGTGGGGTAGAAGCTTACAGTTACCAGGCCACAAAGCATAAATTTCTTCCCTCACCAAAGTCCACGTGTTGGAGCAAGACAGCTGCCGACGTCTCGTCTCCAGGGCTCAGGTTTCTGGGTTCCTCTGTTCCCAGGGCTGCGTTTCTCTCTGGGCTTAGCTTCTGTTTCCTCTACAAGTTCAGCTGTAGACCATGAGGCTCTCTATGCTTTGCATCTCTCCACAAGGCCAGCTGTAGACTATCAGGCGAACAGCTCACTCCAATATCAGTACTCCATCTCAAAAATCTACTGCCTTGCTTTTTACACTTGAGACCACACCCACCAAGAGGTGGGGATCAATGTCCCGTGGACAAGGCAGTTAATGCCTCAATCATGCCCAGATTAGGAGATCAGTCTACAAGCATGATTCAATTTATATTTTTAGAATTCATAATTACATAAACTGTCAAACCATTACAGGAAGCTTTAAGGGGAAAGTGTTTCCTTGCAGTTTTTAGCTCCTAATGACTGCCTGTACACCTTGGATTTGTCATCTGTATCTCTGTCTTTAAATTGCATTACTGGGGAAGCGGATGTGGCTCAAGTGGTTGGGATCCCTGGGACCTCCACGTAAAAAAGAACAACAGGAGAGTGGGCCAGCAGGGCCTGCACAGAGAGCCCAGGCCTGCACGGATGTGTGACCAGCCTTGCAGCAAGATGATGACACAACAAAAGAGAGATGCAGGGGATAGTCAAGGCGAGATGCACCAGAAACCAGGAACTACGGTGGCACAAGTGACAGGGTGCCTCTCTCCCACATCAGAGGTCCCTAGGATTGAATCCTGGTGAAGTCTGGAGGAAGAAAATGAGAAGAGAAGGCAAGAAACAGACACAGAAGATCACCCAGTGAATGGACACAGACAGCAAGCGAGGAGGCACCAAAAAGAAAAAAATAAAGTCAATTAAAAAAATAAAATAAAATAAAGTGCATTACTACTATCTGCTTCCATCATCACATTGCCTTCTCTGGCCCTGACTTCTCCTGGTTCCCTCTTATAAAGGCCTTGATGATTATACCAGGCCCCCTGAATAATGCATATGTCAAGATCTTTAACGTAATCACATGTGCAAATTCTATTTTGCTCTATAAGATAATATTCATAGGTTCTAGGCATTAGGAAATGGACATATTCAGTGGGCCATTATTCAGTCTACCGGTTAGTTGGTTCTCTTTTTCTGTCTTGAACATCTCTTTATCTCTTTTTTCCCCAAAGATATTTCCTCACAAAATCCTCCCTTTTCTTTCTGTATACACATGCTTTCTATGTTTGCTACCATCGAGAAATTCCAAACTTGTGAAAATGGCTTTTCTAATTTTCTTTGATAAAACTGTTTATGGGCATTTGGAAATTTTGAATTTTTACATATATTTTATTTTGGTGCCTAGCATCACTTAAATTTTAGCATTTGTTATATATGAACACCTAGGAACAGAGCATTTCAGGCAGAAGGAAGAGTATATTCAAAATGAAAGTGGATGGGAGTGGATGTGGCTCAAGTGGTTGATCCCCGCTTCCCACATGGGAGGTCCCTGGTTCAGTTCCTGGTGTCTCCTAAAAGCAAAAGAAAAACAAACAACAGGCAAACAAATGAAAAAACCAACTCAGTGGAGCCAATGTGCCTCAGTGGTTCAGTGCCAGTCCCAGGTTCAATCCCCATTCCCAGTGCCTAAACAAACAAACAAATAAAAATAATCTCTGGTATGTATAAGCTGGCAGTTTTTAGGGAGATAAAGGAACCTGTTGAAACTAGAGTATGGTAGCCAGATAAATTACAGGACAGTTAAATTTGAATTTCAAATAGAAAAAACATAGTACATTTCTAGTATAACTATTCCCCAACTATTGCATGGGTCATACTTATACAAAAAGAGTATATGTTTTTTTAATCTGAAACTCATATTTAACTGGAATTTTTTTAGTTTTACATTTTGCTAAATCTAGCAGCCTTAGACCAACTCATAATGAACAAGTGTGTGCATGGTTGATGATATTAAAGAGGAAGTCAAGGTGACATCATACAGGGCTTAAAAGGCAACTGTAAAAAAAGAGTTTGCATATTTTCTAAGTGAAACTCAATGCCATTGGAGGATTTTAAGCATTAGAGTAATACGATCTTATTTATGTTCTGAGGTGATTGTACTGGTATCTTTATGGAAAATGGATCCTGTTTGAAAGCAAGAAGATGGTGAGAGCAGCAGTTAGACTAATCCTGGTGAGATTCAGTGGTGACTTGAAACAGGGCGGTGTTGAAATTGGGCAAAATGTTATTCCATTGGTGGACCAGCACCCCAAGAGCCTTATGAGCAACATGGTACAGAATGGGAAGATGACTTGAATAACCTAGGTCCAAAGAGTATAAAAAGAAGAATAGATAAAATTTTCCAAACACAAACCTAGGATCTATTTAAGCAGAAATGAACTTTTCTGCTGAAAAAAGTGACCCTGGAAAATGAAAAGTTTTTCTCTAGTAAGAAATAAACATTAGGAAATAAATCAACTCTGTATCTATAAAATAGATTCTATATGTAGAGAAATTACAAGATTGTTAGAATACTTCTTCAAGAAGAATTAACGTTTCATGCATTGACAAGGTGCCTGGTAATATATTGAAATTTACAAGTTCATAAGCAGATCTGTAGGGACCAATTGATTGTTCAAACTCTAGCACTATTCATTTTCGAGAGGAAGTTCAATTTTTGCCTAAATTCCTTTATTTTTTTCTTCCCTTAAACAGATTTTACAATATACATGTTATTGTTTTCCCTTTCTAAAAATTTATATTTAGCATACAAAATTCAAATTTAAATGTTTTTTATAATACCTACAAATAGTATGATTAAAAAAGTAGAAATATCAGTTTGTACTATCCTAGAGCTAATATAGTATCTAATATATTCTCCTTGATTTTCACACTTTATTCTCTGAATGTAATATCTTTCAGTTTTGCATGCTCCCAATAATTGGAGCAGCAGTTTTTTACCAACAGAGATAGCCTTTTTGTGTTACATTTGTACCACTGACTATATTGCTTTTAAATCAAACACAATTACTCCTCCAAGAAAGACATTTTCATTTGCTTTCTTATAATTGTATTTGATACATTATTTGAATATAAATTTCTAAGCATGAACTTTATAAAACATATAAAAATTAAGTTTTCTAAACACAGTATGTTTTCAAGGATTTGTTTCCATTGATAATGATGAATATTTGAAAAAAATCATTAACAAGACACAAAATTAGCATACAAGATACTCCAGTAAAAGTATGAATAATATTTGCAGATTTTAAACAATCATATGTATCTGTTAACTAGATAGTTAATGTCATTTTTTAAAGGAGATATAAAAATCAATTAATAAGATAATTTTGCATATGTCACAAAACTGTTGAAGACTAAAATAAACTCTAATGCCTAGAATATGCACCATTTTCTTCAAAATCATAGTTTTACAAATTGTCTCTAACTTCTTGAGAAGTTAAGATTATCTAGTTAGTAAATATGTATTTATGTTGTTTATTGTTTACTTATTATGACCTATTTCAATAACATATATAGTATATAGATATATAATATATATCTCACATATTTGAAATTATTCCCTTGGACAGATTCCCAGGTGGAAACTACTGGGTTAATAAATAATGATTATTTAAAACTCTGATTGCTTTCCAGAATTACTGTGCCAATTTATTTCTTTAAACTACTACAAACATTGCTTCAAAGTATCCATTTCATTAGCACTGTGTTTTGTTATTAAAAAGGGACAAAAATAAACTTTGAAAATGTAATAGTGAAATATTTTTCATTATGCATTTATTTGAAAATCCCTTTGAAAATGATCATCCTTTATAATGTTTAGTTATGTTTTGTTAAAAAATATCTTATATTCCATAGGCTATTTTATTATTGTGAGGAGAGATATTATCACATGAATTTTATGATTCCTTAATTTAAAAAGAAGATATATGTCCTTTGTTGATTATATAGCATTTGTTGAGAATATTTGAGTAATTTCCTCCTGTCAATTTTGTTTTTAAAATAAATAATTTTGATTCGTTTGTTTTGATCTATACATTTCTATAGTTTGCTATCAAATCATTCAGCCTTCTCTTTTACAAAGGGATTCATCATTTTTGTGTTTTTTCCCCATTTCAAAATGTAATTAATTGTTAATCATTTTATTTTGTTTTTTTATATTCAATTATGACCTGTGAGATTTCTGACTTTCTATGGACTCCATATTTTTATACAAAAAAGACAAACTCGGTGAGTTTTCTTCATTTACTTTCATCCATTTTGCCCTGCTTTCTTGCTGATTTTATAGGAACCAGTGAAGTCATTCCTAAAATTGATTTGTTTTATCATTCTCACCAATGTCAAACAACAAAAAATAAAACTTTATGTGGCCCACTTAACATGTAGGAGTTAAGCTTTACCAGATTTTGCCATGTTGTTTTCTAAAGTGGGTGAATTAGCTTAAATTTGTGCCACCAGGTTTAATTGTTCCATTATTATCCCCCACATTCTCTTATATGTTCAGTATTTTTCAGGCTTTTGAAATTTTGCCTGCTTGATAAGATTCATTGCTTATAACAAAATTATGGATATGTCTTTTGGGACATAAGGTAACCCAAGTCAGATTCATAGTAAATATATCAATATTCAAGATAGTTGTATTGGTAAAAAAAACATTCAAGAAGGAGGTCACATTAATAATGACAGATCTATGTATTAATATTTAAAAATTTTATTGCTAGGTAATGACAATTATTTATTTCCTTTTTTAACCATAACAACATTTATATGCCATAAATCTTTTAACTTGTGAAACTTTGGCACATGTGCAAAAATATAGAAGTGAACAAGATCATTCAATATAGCAGTATTGTATGTAATAGTAAAATATAGTAGGGAAAAAGTCCACCAATTTTAAGCCTACTAAAAATAGTGACATATTCACATAACGTACTATTACAGAATAGTTAAAATTAATTAAGCAGATACATTTATCCACATTTGTTAACTTCTCAAGCATAATATCATTTAATAAAAGATAGTTGTCAAAGAATGCATTTGATATGTTGCCAATTTTTTGTTTTTTAAATATGAAAGTGACATTATATTTGGTAATATATATATAACTTTCACGAACATAATAATATATTTGGAACAGTCATTGTTTTTATGAAAAGAGGATTGGAATGGAATCATGACAGTTACAAAAATGATGGCAACTCCATTTGTAAATGTATTGCTTTATTTCTGATAAACTTCTGAAGAAAAATGAAGAAGTGTTAAGATTTCCTAAGGCTTGATATTGGGTTAAATTTAATAATGCATTATAAAGCTAGAGGAGGGTTTTTCAATATATCTTTATACTTTTATTATGTTTGAAATATTTGATATTGAAAAAAATCATTTTATTCCAATATAGTAAATATGCAAATAAAGATAAGACAGACAGGTGCACAGGTGTTAAAAGATATCAGATGAAGATCTACCTCAACTTTGATGGAAGGAAGAGACATCCAAGAAGATATGCTGAGAAATTAGACATGTAAGCTGACTCTTGAAGGATGAGTAGAAGTAAAGATATGAGTTTTCCAAAGTACAGACATAGCATAACAGACAGATGACCAGAATTGTGCCTGGGACAAGGTTTTGCAGGTTGTAAAATATTGCCACCAAATTTATCCATCCTAAATATTTGTCCCTTTAGTATTTCTTTTATCAGGAGGTAGAATTTATTTTACTATTCTTTGAATCTGGTTTGGCCTTATGACTTGCTTTCATCCTAAGAATGTGGCAGAAACGATAGGCAACTTCCAAGGCTAAGCCTTGAGAGGATTTGCATCTTCCTGCTTTATTTTTGTAGCTGTTGTCCTAATATTTTTAACTAAGGGAATTGGTCAGGCCTACTGAAAGATGAAATGTCCAATGATAGAGAACCAACGCAACTCAGCCAACAGCCAGAGGCTACTGTCAGTATATGACTGAGGTAATCTCATGCAAGTCAAATTATTTATAATACCATCTATTTAAATTGTTCATACTGCATTAAAAATTGATTTTGTAGTTGATACTGGGCCTTTATTACAATTATTTTACATAAATCTGATTCTGGGTGCATCAGATTCCCCAATACAATGTTTATCTAAATGCCATTATATGCTACCTCCTCAACCATTTAGATTATTTGTAAAATTTTAAAATGATAGCAACCTTAAAGTTTTTTCTCTGTTTTGTTCAAAGGAACCTAGAGTTTTGGGGGGGATCCATTTAATCATTCAGCTGACTGAGAAGAGCAAAATACCAAAATTTTGCTGCTAAGAGCAAAAGACCAAAATTTCTTTCAGGTCTTTCTGGAGTTCTACCTTTATCATTGTAACTCAGGCCAAATCTTCCTTTTCTTCCTTTCTAATCCTATTTTGAAATCTGTCAATTATACCAAGTGCTCAAATTAGTTGGTCTATAAAGCTGTGGTCTATAAAATGCTTGATCACATAGTCTGAGAATCTACTCTATGTCCTATCAGACAATATCTAAATTTCACAACACACCAGGTATCATCATGCTTATTTTACAGATAAGGAAACTGGGGCTTAGAAAGACTGAAAAATTTAGTAGTAAATTGCAGAGTTATGATCTCAATTCAGGTTTTCCCATATCTAAATTTTGGCTACTCCAAAAAGAGCCATCTAGCTGCTATCTACCACATAGAAAAAAATCACTCTCCACTCATACGGACCCTTAAGATTTTAAAACTTTCCAACAATGATAGGACTTAAAAATGTTTCTTCAACTCTCTTAGGTATATAGAATTATTTCATGAGTTATATTATTATAAAAGATCTTGTGTTACAGATTCTATTGACAGTGGGAGGGGTTGATGAGGAGGTGGATTTAGCATTGTGAGATGTTAATCACGCAAAAGCCAACTATTCACCCATATCCAGCAATACTATTGATTAAAAGATAATTTATTAAGACCTAAGAATTAAAGAGAAAAAATACCAGTGCATCTGTCTCTTGTATGGAATCTAGGCCTATTTAATGTTATTGGCTAAAACTAAGTGCTAAAACACACCAAGAGATATTAATACATCTTAATTAAATCTACTCTGTGTAATTAACATCACTGGTTTTTTGAGCATAAAATATACTGGTCAAATAAAATTGTGCTTTTCTAGTAGATATAAAATGTGCGGTTTAAAAAAAAGGAGACTTTAAGAGTCTACTAAAAAGAGACAGGCATAGAGAATTAATGAACTGTGGTCCCTACAATCCATCAGTTGTCACATAGCTGCTACCTAGTGATAAAATCAATACAAGTGCTTTCAGATACCCACAGCACTGTTTCATTGAGAACTCTAACCTCAATGTGTCATAACACAGGTGTTTAAACATTAGGCAAGATGTAGGAAAGCTTCAAGTGGTTTTAACTTGTAAATCCCAAAAAAAGATTTATATATTTTACATATTTGCTTTCTTCCAGTTCCAGTAAACAATTCTATAAATATCAATCCATCAACCATTCTTTACCAAATCGTATTGTAGGCAGAAATTTTCTACATATTACATTGACTAGTAAAATAAATGCACTGATTTGAAGAAGATATGAAAAATGCATACCTTCCACAGTACCAAGATAAACTTCTTATACCATATCTACTGCTAAGGTTGTGAGTTTGAGTTTTGCAATTAAAGGCAACTCAAAGGTGAGGACAACAAACAAAATGATGATGATGGACAACTCACATCCCCCAAAACAGAGAGTATCTACAACTGCAAGCAAGACAGTTCCATCCATCCACCCCATAAGATCGGAGCCCCCTCTCAATCTGAGGAGAGCAGTAGTCACCATCCCAAAATCCTCAAGGTTGAGGAATGAACAAACATAAGGTGGGCGATGCAACCATGAACAGAGTAAACTTATTAATAATGTAACATTGTTATAAAGATAGTGGTTACCAGAGGTTTTGAGGGGAAAGGGAGGGAATAATAGGTGGAACATAGGGCATTTTAGGGCATTGGAATTAAAGTGCAAACCACAATGTAAGCTAGAGACCTTGGTTAGTAGCAATGCTTTAATGTTTATTTATCAATTGTAACAAATGTACAACACAAATTTTAAATGATATTAATAGGGGAAAATGTAGGAGGGGGAAGGAGTGGGGTATATGGGAATCACTTATACTTTCTATGTAACTTTTCTGTAATTTAAAACCTCCTCACAAATAAAGCTTATTGTTTTAAAAAGGCAACATAAAACATTTCCCTTTAAATAATATGATTTTCTTCATCAACACTCTCCAAAAGCAATGATCTCAAAATTATGGATTGGTTTAGAAAGAGTTTAAATTGAAACCTGATTTAAAATCTGATTTAAAAATCTGGAGAAATTTTATTTCTTAAATATCCCAATTTGGCTCAGTGTGCTAGGAAATAGAATTCTTGCATAAAGCTCATACAAGATGTGTAGTATGCTGCATATAACTGCTATATGGAGAAATTGTTGGTCCTATAGTCATATAATTATTTCAATGCTCCTGGAGTTAAGATATTCTTTCCTTATGATTCCTAGCCAGAATTAGAGAATTCTTTTGTAGTTAATTCAACATTGATTCAAAATCAAAAGAATGCAGATGCTCAGAGTAATCCGAAATCACACAATAAATGGAGATTATGTGTCCATTATTTGCATAACTTTATAATTTTCTATGTGCTGCCACATGGTATCTTAATAATATCAACAATATTAATAGAAGTACTATTGGTGAAATTGGGAGCACTAGGAGAAGGTATATTTCTCAAATTCAATCAGTTCCTATATTGTTTGTCTAAATGTACAATAAATATGTAATATGGGTAAAGACATTAATACAATGTATAATAATACACCCACACTCATATAGATATATTGATATATGTTCTTGTAAGATTATATAATTGATGAATAACATGGCAAAATGCTTACTTTGGAATATTAGAATTTGTAGTATCAAGGGTCAAAATTTTTAAAAAAGTAAAATAAAACTTATTGTTAGTAGTATTAATAATGTAAGTATTTTCAAAGGCATTGTGTTTTCAACACTTTTTTCTTTTTAAATAAGTCTTCATTTTGAATGAAAAGGGAAAGAACTTACTCTTTATGCAACTCTATTTTTATTTTCATTCAATACTAACTATATTCAGATTATTTTTCCTACAGTGTTGATATAATTACACCATTTAAAAAGAGCGCATTGGGGAAATGATAGCAAGAAAATTGGAAAGCTTTTAGAAACCTAATACCTAGTGCTTTTTGACAAGCATATAGCATAAAAATATAGGAGTGCAAATTTGATAAGTTTTGAATGCTTATAAATATAGTAATTTTCCTCCTTGGCATGATTTTCTTGTCTTTAAAAAATTTATTTTGTTTCTCTTAAAATTTAAATTAATTATATAAACATATTTATAACTCATTTCTAAATGTTATGAAGGTATAATTTCTATCAATTCTCTATTTCTTTTTTCCAGTGTGACTGAAATACAAAGACAGTTGTAATTGTTGCTCCTATTTAAATATATATGCATAAAATGGTCTTATCTAAACTTGTTTTGGAATAAAATCTCCCACTTACCAATATTATTAACATTTTATTAAGCAGGATATATTTTTGGATAAGTTATCTGACCTTTATGTATTTTTTTATTTAATTTACATAATTTTCTGAAAATTATTATAATATAAATATGGGTGATATTGGGCTATTCAAAATGTGTGAATCGTGCACTAGTTCTTAACCATTTGCCCAATGTGACAAAAACCACATCTACCCACATTTCATTGGTCAGACAAATCAGAATTAAAAATAATATTATTGTTTTTGAAATTTCATCATAAGGATAACATTTGTAATAAAGGATTTTGCCAAATATATGTATGAGTGTTATTTAAATAAATAAATAGATTATTAAAAACATACTACTCTATTTTCTGGTTTGTTATTTTCTAACAAACATGTAATCTCGCCTATAGACACAATGCTTTACAAGATTAATTTATAACAGGGTCAAATGATTTGCATGCTTCTGAAAGTGTCTGGGCTAATTGTGGATAATTTACGACCTTCTATTGTCTTAAGGGATATTTTCCTTAATCCAAGCAAGTTATCACTCAGAGAATATTGGTATCCTTTTCCTCATTCCTCCATTGACTCACTTAAAGGCAGTACAGAATAACCCCACTGGCTCCCTCCCCATTAGGATTACAAAGCAAAAACATATACTACCAAACAATAAAAAAACAAAATAAATTAAAAATAAAATAACGTATGCTACCACTAAAGGAAAATAGAGACGATAGCACAGAAAAAAATAAATCAATTGCATGTAAAAATAAAAAAGACAAAAGTTGGCACTTCAGGTCATAACAAAATTGAAATCTAACATTAAATCAACTTTATATCTCACTTGTCTACTTTAGAATACTTCGTTTGTGTCTGCCTCACTTTTTCTCTTTGTCTCTGTTTGTAACTCTCTTTAACTCTTCAACTTTGACTTCTTCCCCTCTTAAAGTGATCTCTCTTCTTTCTTTTTTTGCCTGAAAATTATGACAATAAGAATCTATGTACTGCAAAATCAGTTCTTGTTGTTTTATTCAACAATGCTAAACTGTAGTTGTTTTTATAGGCAGGTAGTTTTCTTTATTTAGGTATCTGGACAGAATCATATCATTAAAATTGATATCCTGCTGTAATGGAAACAATAAGGAATATGTTTCCTATGAAAAAAAGATCTTATTAAACTGTGACTAGAAAATTTCTCAAAATTTAATCATAGATATACAGTCTCTAGGACCCATCAAGGAAAACACATTAAAAAGTTATCAGAATTAACTTTTGGCTACGGAAAGTTAGAAAAATATTAAAAATCAGCATTATTGAATCTTCAAGAACTTGCATTAAATCAAGGTTACATATATTAAACATAAAGCATACCCATAATTTATTTATTGCAAACCATACATTTCTACTTGTTCATGTCAGTGAAATATAGATGAGATGGTGAAATGAATTATTTATGAATCACTGGTTATTGAATGAATATTAATGTTACAGTTAATGATTTTTTTCCATTATTTTTTTCTTCAAATTCAGGAGAGTAATTCCTTCTATTCCAGTTTAGTCTTTTTATTACAGTATAATCTGTGAGTGTGTTTTTCATTGTATGTTCTATTCTTTATACTCTTTGCAAATATACCCTAACTGCTTTTTCTAACCTTTAACTCTGAAGGACTGTTTTTGGTGGTTTTTTTTTTCTTTATTTGTTTTTTTGTCTTTGTTTTGGTTTTTGTTTTGGTTTTTGCTTCAGAGAAGAGCTCATGTGTTTCAAAGTCAAAGATTCTCTCATATGAAAAGAAAAGTAATATCTTCTTTGTCATTAAGAATTGGCCATTAAGAAACCTCAGCAAGCAGAGAAGACAAGATTAAAAAGGAGACAATTCTTAAAATTGCACAACATAATTGATCTTATCTGTGGTGTTCTGTTTCTGGCAATGTTTAAGTAGCTTGCATTGTACCAACTCTACCTCTGAGAATTTAAACTCCACCTATGATTTTAAAATCTCTAATAATTATGTTTGAAGGCAATGGAAAGCTACAAAGGCAATGTGAAATTTTGTAAAAATTCCAACATGGATTGGAGGTGATCTAGGTAATTGGGACTCCTTTTCCCCTTTAGGTGATAGCTGATTCCAAAAGTGAACGCAGTGGCAAAAGGACAAGAAGCTGAGGAGAGATTTCTGTGATAATCTGAGATTTTATGGGTATATTTGGAAATCAAGAAGTTGTAAACTTGCCAAGCTATTGATTAGGACCCTGAGAAGTCTATGATGGGATGGAGGAAGCATAAACAGATCACTGATGTACCTGATTTCACCTCTTCTTAGTCTCTAACTGGAATAAGTGCTATGGGACTGCTACTATCCTGAGAATAGTTCCTGTCTAAAGCAACAGTAGATCTTCTTTGAAGGAAGAAGTCATTTAGAGCATCAAATTTTGTCTAAATTTTAATGAACAATGCCCAAGATTTATTAATAGTAACCAGTTTTTGAAGAATGAAAAACTTACAAAAGAAGAAAAATATAAAATATAAAGTGACAGTTCATTGTGTAAAAATAAAACTGCTGATAATAATATAAAATAGCATCTTGCAGTAGGCAAGAAAATCTTAAACTGGACACAAAAAGATCCAATAATAAAGGAAATAGAAAGGTGAAATTGGACTACAATAAAATCAAGACCTTTGTCACTTATATCATAGAAAGACAAGTCCCAGATATTTTCAATGCATGTAAATGAAAAAGACTCATGTGAAAATACACATTAACTATTACAAATCGACACAAACGGATATAAAATCAAGTTGAAAAATGGACAAGAGGGTTAATCATACTTTGCACATGAAAGTATATCCAAATTGCCCATAAGTATTTTCAAAGGTACTGAATAGAATTAGTCATCAGGGAATTACTGTTAAAAACAGAATGAGAAATATATACATACCCACTAGAATGAAAACTATTAAACTGACAATACTAAAAGTTGTTGATGTCATATAGCAACTAAACACAAGTTACACTAAATGGGGTATATATTTTACCAATAATTTGGGCAATGTCTGGCAGTCTCTATTTCAGTTAAACACATGAATAGCCTATGCACCAACAGTTACATGTTTATGGATATATCCAATGGAAATATGAATATCATGTGCTTCAAAAGATATGTACAAGAATGTTAGTAGTAATGTCGTTTATGTCAGTTAGTAATAATGCTAGTAGAAAACTAAACCCAAAAGTGCATATATGAATGTACATATATATACATATATTAATGAATAAGTTATGGCATATTCATATAATTATGGGATACTATACAGCAATAATAAAGAACAAACTACTGATGCATGTAACAACACAAATAATTCTCAAAATTATATGTAAGTTTATTGAGTAATCAAGTGTCAAGGTGGTTAGTTAGGGCATTGAGCCAAACTGACAGCAACAAAGAAGTCTTTATTCACTTACCATGGCAGTGCAAGAAAGAGACAAAAAGAAGCATCAGCTGATTAGTGTTCCATTTCACCCCACAGAACAGATCTGCCTGAGGTTCATGTGATTATTGCAGAGGCTAGGATAATCATCTCTGTGCCAAAAAGCCCCAAGCCAAATGATCCTGACTCTTTATGGAACCACAGACCACGGAGAAGAAGGGGAAGGGCTAGGAGTGAAAAGGTACTGAGTCAAAATGCATAAAAAGAGCCACAGCCAGATCATCAAAAGGAAGTCTCCAACCAGAGGCAGAGTGATGCATAAATACATGCCTGGCTCAAAGGGTCTTGAATCCTTGACTATGACTCCCTTTAGATAATAGCAATGTACTGGCTGT
This sequence comes from Chaetophractus vellerosus, assembly GCA_004027955.1. NCBI lineage: Eukaryota > Metazoa > Chordata > Mammalia > Cingulata > Chlamyphoridae > Chaetophractus > Chaetophractus vellerosus. The sequence goes on along the minus strand of PVKH010006949.1, from coordinate 1,778 downwards.
GTACCAAGTCTGGTGTGGGGAGGGCACCTTCCCTTCATGAAACCTGCCAGGCAAAGCCCTGTAATTACCTATGATTGGGCCTGAACAATCACCCAAAGGCTTGTGGTCTAGAACTGGACTCCTCATTTGTTATACATAAGTAGAGTTTTATATACTCATGTATATAGAAATGCAATTGTTTTTTTATATTGGCCTTGTACCTTACATCCTTGGTACATTGAATATTTCTAGTATTTCAAGTGTGTGTATGTGTGTGTATTTCTTGACGTTTTATTTTATCCAATTACATCATCTGTGGATGATGACAGTTTTACTTCTTTCTTTCCACTATCAGTTTTAATTTGTTTTCTTGCCTTATTGCAGTGTAAACCAATATAATTTTTGCTGGAATTAATGAGAGTAACAATTCCTTTTGTGTTTCTGATCTTGGGGGAAAAATATTCAGAGTTGCATCATTAAGTTATCTGTAGGTATTTCTAGATACCTTAATCAGGTAGAGGGCATTTTCCTATATTTCTTTTGTGCCTATTGTTTTATCATAAGTGGGTGTTGAAATTTGTCAAATGCATACTCTGTATTAAGTGAAATGATAAGTTTTCTATTTATTCTGCTAATATTTTATATTGTTATTGATTTTTAAATGTTAAATGATGTTGCGTTCCTCGGCAAATCACACTTTTATCATTTTTTACTTGTATTTTTATTTTGATATATTTCTATATTTGATTTTCTAATGGTTTGAAAATGGATTTTGCATAAAGAACTTTGAACACTTCTTTATGGAAATATCCTTTTGCTGGTAATGCTATCAGCATCATGTTATTTCAAATAACTATGAAAGAGTTTCCCTTCATCTGTTTTCTGAAATACTTTGTATATTTTAGCTTCCTATTTTTATGTATTTTTTTAAATTGGTCATATTAGCTTGGACTAAGTTCATTTTAATTATCTATCAAAGAACCAATTTTTGGTTATGTTGAATGATCTACTGTTAGTGCTTTTCTTCACTTTTAAATTTAGAAATTCAATGTCTAATCCACAAACTTTATATAGCCTTAGTTAAAAGAGAGAGAGAGAGAGAGAGAGAGAGAGAGAGAGAGAGAGAGAGAGAGAGAAAGCAATGAAAACAAAACACTATTTCAAAATCTGGGTCCTTCCAGCCTTCCAAATATAAGAACTCCGAAAGCTGTATATATCAGTGGGAAGAACAAGAGAAAATTATGAATGGCATCAAGACATTTCATAAAACAAAATTTTATATAACCAAAGGATCCTTCCTGGGAATAGATAATTGCCTTTACAAAAGAAGAGGAGATCAGAAACCCAAAACCAGAATAGAATGAAATTCCAGTGTTACTCATCAATACAAACCCAAAGTGTCCTGGCAAACAACCTGCTTTCATTTTCTGTTTCATCCTAGAGCTGGAATCTTGATTCCAACTCCACAGGCAACAGGATGGATTGCATTAAAGTATTCATTTATATTTTTGTGGTAATTCCACAAAGTGGTTTTATTCCTGGGCAAGCTTACTAACCATATTAGGTCAAAAGCATTGTAACATAAATGTGTGTTAAGACTCAAATGAGGGAGAAAGGAAAGAAGGGAGGGAGGCAGGGAGAAAGGAGGGAGGGAGGGAAGAAGGAAGGAGCTTCTGGAAATAGCCAGAAGCATTAAAGGAATTATAAGAATGTTGTGATGGTTTGAGTTTGAATTAATTATGAATTCCAAAAATATAAATTAGATTATGTTTGTAAGCTCATCTGTTCATCTGGGCATG
>PVKH010006948.1:0-20607 GCA_004027955.1 Chaetophractus vellerosus | reverse complement strand
AGGAAGATGGCTGCCGACGTCTCCAGGGTTCAGGCTTCCAGGTTCCTCTGTTCCCGGGGCTGCGTTTCTCTCCGGGCTTAGCTTCTGTTTCCTTCACGAGTTCAGCTGTAGACGATGAGGCTTTCTATGCTTTGCATCTCTCCACAAGGCCAGCTGTAGACTATCGGGCGAACGGCTCACTCCAGCATCAGAACTGCTTCTCAAATCTGCTTCTCCAAAGCTCTGCTCTCAATCTGCTTCTCTCCATCTGCTTTTTTTCAGTCTGCTTTTCTACTTGAGACCACGCCCACCGAGGGGTGGGGCTCAACATCTCACTGACGTGGCAATTAACGCCCTACTCATAACTTAATCATGCCCAGATGAACAGATGAGCTTACAAACATAATCTAATTTATATTTTTGGAATTCATAATTCAAACTCAAACCATCACACTGAGAAAATGGGAGAAGAAAGGAAAATAACATTTAATATAATTATAAAAATAATTTTGAACTCATGGGATCTGGTATTTAAGTGGTTTTAAACTTACAGAACCTTGAAAGATTTTGAAGATCCCTTGGAGACCCTGACTCACACTTTGACAACTGCTGACCTATAGTCTTTGGCCAAATACAACCTGAATACTTAAAGGATAAAACTCCATAGGACTACCAGGAATTGTAAGTTAAACAATTCTCAAAGTTTACACAAGACTGGGAGACATTCAAATTCTGACCAGCTAGCATAGAAGAGACTTTTTGACTATGGAGGACATTCAGTAAAGCTCTCAGAAGCACAATGCCTTGGTTAAGAGTAGGACTAAAACAATCTCTTGAGTCACCAAAATAGAGCTTAAAAACAAGCCTCAGGGAACCAGCTGTAGCTTAATTGGTAGGGCTCTGGTTTACCACATGGGAGGCCCCGGGTTCGGTTCCCAGGGCCTCCTCAAGAAGGCAGGCTGCTTCGAGAAGGCAAGCCGCTGTGAGGAGGCAAGCCACCACGAGCAGGCAAGCCGCCGTGCGGTGAAGTATCAAACTGATCCATAATAACTGAGCTGCCTAAAACAATTTTCATACACTTTAATGGAAGGCAATGAAATCTAGACTCAACAACATAATCCTCATAATGTTCAGCATCCAATTAAAAAAATATTAGACATACAAAGAAGGAGGAAAACGTGCCTTTTAGTTTTCCAAGGGCTCTGATGCAAAGTACCAGAAATTGGTTAGCTTTTAAATAAGGATTTACTTGGGGTGCACGCTTACAGTTCTGAGGCCTTGAAACGTCCAAATTAAGGCATCAGTAGAGATGCTTTAGCACCAAAGTTAGCTGCCATATGGTGAAACAAGATGGCTGCCCATCTCTGCCAATGTATCTGCATTCCTTTTCAGAATCTACTGTTTCCCAGAGCTCAGCTGAGGGCAACTGGCATAGTGCTTATCTCTTTTCAGGCCTCCTTTATCAGTCTAGGCTGCTCTGCTTTCTTCCTGAGCTCAGCTGAAAGCTATCAGTCATATGGCTCATCTCTTACTGGGCCTCAGCTCATTATGCTTCTTGGGGGTGGGGAGGCAGTTGCTCTCCTTGCAGCTTAGCTGTGGGCAAAACTGGAGTCTTTTCTCTCACATTGCAGGATCAAATATGGTGGCTCCCTTTTTCAGTGTGTATCTATTTCTCTCTGTGTCTCCGTTTGTATAAGACCCAGCAAGGGGGTGCAGACTGGACCTGAGTCATGCCTCACTATCGTAGTCCAATAAAAAGTCCTAAATTGAGCTTATCAAGTAATCTAATCAAAGGTCCCCTGACTGAATTTAATGCAATCAAAGGGTACCAAACCCAGAAGAATAGATTAGTTTAAGAACATAATCTTTTTCTTTTTGGGATTCATAAAATAACTTCAAACTGTCACAATGTGACTTAACACCTGGAGAAAAATCAGTCGGTAGAAGAAAACCTAGAAACAACAGAAATGATGGCATTATAGGACATTTTCAAACAACTATTATAAATGTACACAGAGATTTAAAGGAAAAACAAATATAATGAAGAGACAAATGGAAATTTTAGAGATGAAAAATACAATATATAAAATGAAAAATTTACCTGATGTGGTTAAAAGCAGACTAGGCATTGAAGTGGACTAGCAGTAGAAACTATTCAAACTTAAGCACAAATTGAAAAAAGGGTGTGAAAACAATGAACAGAGCATCAAGGACGTGGAAACAATATCAATGGATCTAATATATATATAATTGCAGTCCCTTAAAAAGGGGAGGGGGGAGAAAATTTTTTTTGTAGAAATATTGACAAAAAATTTTCCTTATTTGATGAAAAGTAAAAAGCTACAGACCCAAGAAACTCAATAAACCCAAGGAGGATAAAGCCAAAGAAAACCACATAATCAAGCTGTTGAAAACCAATAATAATAAGAAAATCTTAAAAATAGCTAATGGAAATAAAGTCACTTCACATACAGGGAAATAAAGATAAGATAAAGATAAGAATGATTCAATTAAGCCATAAAAAAATTGAAGAATATCTTTAATGCGCTGAAAGGGGGAAAAAACAGTCAACCTAGAATTCTATGTCCAGCAAACATATCCTTTAGCTATGAAAATAAAATAAAGACATTTGCAAATAAACAAAAGCTGAGGAATGCCACTGCCTGAAGATTGGAAAAACTGGTTATTAAAGCAAGTCCTTCAGGAGAATAAAAATGAAGAGTGAAATAAATAGTTTAAAATGTGGATGAACATAAAATAATTTTTCTTATTTTTCAACTCTTTATATAAAAATGGACTGTTTAGAGCAGGGGTCAGCAAACTATAATCCTAGGGCCAAATCTCTCTGGACACTGTTTTGGTAAATAAAGTTCACTGCAACACAACAATGCACCTACTTTTATGTGCTGTGTATGGCTAATGTCTGAGTTTACTAGTTGAAAGGGTATGGCCCACCAAGTTGAAAATTTATTTTCTGGTCCTTTACATAAAATGTTTGCTAACCCCTAGATTAAAGCAAATATAAGATCACTCTGTATCATGGGTTTTTAAACTATGTAGAAGTAAAATGTTGGACAAGAGTAGCACAAAGGTTGGGAGGGAGAAATAGAAGTACACTGCTATAAATTTGTTCTGTTGTACAGGAGAGGGCAAACCAGTATTTGGCCGTAAATTTTAAGAAGTTAAAATGTATATTGTAAACTCCAGAGCAACACTAAAAAATTTAAACAAATATGTTTCAAATAGGTTTGGCTAATAAGACAACAGAAGAGACAAAATAGAATACTCAAAAATGCTCAATCCAAAACAAAGTAGGAAAAGAGAAAAAAAATAAAGAACAGATGTGACAAGAAGAAAAATTATAAGATGGTTGACTTAAACCAACTATTTGATATTGTAAATTAAATTCAATGTAATGTAAAATTAAATGTAAGTGGTTAAACAATTAAAAGTCAGAGATTGTCAGAATGAACAATAGAGCAAAATGTAAGTATATGCTGCCTATAACAAACCTAATTTAAATATAAAGATATATTAATATCGGACAAAGTGATACCAAAATAAGGTCTATCATCAAAGAAAAAGAGGGGCATCTTATAATGATAAAAAGGTAAATTCATCAAGAATATATACAATTCATATATATCTGATAAGAGAGCCTCAAAAAACAGGATGTAAAAACTGATAGACCTGAAACCAAGAAACAGATAAATCCACAAGTCTTAATTGGTAATTTTTGAGTAGACAGAACAAGTAGATAGAACAAGAATGAAAAGCACTTAAAACACACAGGTGCTCAACAAATGTTGGCTTTTAATACTATATTATAAACATAATTATTAGTTACAGTTACTAATTACATAAAATAGGATAGAAACTACTGTTACCTAAATAGATGTAATATGAGTCACCTGATATAGTAGTTCAGGGATACAAATTCCTAAAGGTGTAAATTGTTTATCAAAAGAAACTATACCATGTTTGGGGCTGGAAATAGGAGTATCACTGATGGTAGAGATATGCCCAGTCATAAAACTGACTATACAAAATTGCAAAAGCAAAACCTAGGTATGCCATTTTTAATACTTAAGGTCACAGCACTTCATATTAGAAGCCAGAGTCGAAAAATAGCGTTTAGGTATATATATTAGAGATTATGCAGCATGGTTTCTGACTCTGATGATGTATTTAGAATTTCAATAGTCTGTTCTTCATTTCAAGTTTCTAAACAAATGTCACATTCTTGTTATATTGTTTTAGTGTTTTTTATTTTTAAAAAATCAGCTTTAATGAGGCATAATTTATATACAGTAAAACTCACCTTTCTTAAGTGTAGTTCTGAAACCACCACTACAACCAAGATACAGAATACTGACATCATCCCCAAGTTTCCTCATACCCCTATGCAATCAATCTCTTTTTCTCACTTCTAGTTTCTGTCAACCATTGATCTGATTTCTGCACCTATAATTTTCTAGGTTTTCATTTCTTTTGTTTAAATGCCGAAGAGTGGGATTCCTAGGTCATCTGTTAAATGTAGTGTAACTTTATAACTGCCAAACTGTTTTCCAAAGTAGTTGTACCATTTTGCATCTCAACACCAATGGAAGAGAGATCAGTTGCTCTGCATCCTTCAGAACTCAGAATTGTCATGTCTTGAAAAAAATTTCAGACATTTTATTAGATGTGTAGTAGTGGCGTCTCACTGTGGTCTTAATAGACATTTTCCTATTGACTAATGATGTTGAACATTTTCTCTTATGCTTGTATGCCACCTGAGTATCTTCTTTGGTGAAGTATCTATCCAAATCATATTCCCATTTTCAAAATTATGTATTTTGTCTTTTTATTATTGAGTTTTAAGTGTTTTGACATGCTTTGGATAGAAATCCATTAAGGACTATGTGTTTTGAACTACACAAGTACATAAATAATTTTAAAAAGCAGAATAAATAAATGAATATGGTTTTCCTTATGAGAATTTGGTTGATAGTTTAGATTTTAACAGGCAGAGATGAGAGAGCTGGGTGTTTGCAATGGAAGGAAAACTATGTGCACAAAACTATGGAAGCATGGAAGAGTAAGGTATGTTCAGTAGACTAGTGAGATTTAGTGAAAACCAGGAGAAGAATGCTAGATTAGGCCATATTATGGAGACTTTCAAACAGTGAAGAGAGCTTCCAAACAGTGTTGATGGGAATGACATATATATATATATATATGTTTGCACTTAAAACTCTTCTTGTTCATCCTTCACATTATTTCCATTTCTATATCTTTCTTCCTAGCTCAAAAGTCCTACTAGAAACAAAAGTATAAATGATTTATCTCACATCATTTATTAAATTTTGTAAATTTCCCTCAATGAATATTATACTTTTTTTGTTCTTACACTGTATTAGCTTCTATATAAAAATACTGTTCATGGTATAGATGAGACACCACTGGACTAAGGTTAATACTATCAGTTTTGTTGTCTGATATCTTTAATTGCTATAGGATTTCACGACATATAAATATGGGTATTTAAAGCCATTTAGGGGGCTGGCTCGATAGCCCAGTGGATAGGGCACCGGCATACCACATGGGAGGCCCCGGGTTCGATTCCCGGGGACCTCTCCTAGCAGGCAGACCGCCTTGAGAATGGCAAGCCGCCATGGGCGGGCCGGAGCCGCCGTGGGCAGGGCAAGAAGCTGCCACGGACATGGCAAGAGCCACCACGGGCAGGGCAGGTCGCCCGCGGATGGAGCGCAGCCAGCCACCCGCGAACTGAAAGCCGGCCGTGAACCGACGCAGAGACCGCCCACAAGCGGGGAAAGCCGCACCTGCGCAGTGACCACTCTTGGCGTGTCGCCGCAGCGGGGGGAAGGGGAGATATGTAATAAAATAAATAAATCTTTAAAAAAAAAATAAAGCCATTTAGAACTAAATGGACCTTCTTAGAAGGCAGTAATTCCCTCATCACTGGAAGTAAATAGAAACTGACTGGATAACATTTGGCAGAAATGTCATAGAGAGGAAATCTGAGCATCAGATGACCTTTAATGTCCATTCTCATTTTGGGATTCTGTGTTCCCAGTCTTGACTCTGATACTACCTGAAACATTTTATATATTAGGATGTCGGTTTCCTAATATTTGAAACAAGTATATTTAAGTAAGTGATTTCTGAGGCTTCTTTGAAACTTATAGATCTAGACTGTGTCAGTCTTTTATCAGGAAATAGTTATTCATCTAACAAAATCTCTCTCTCTCATTTGACAACATTTACTATGTGCCACTCAGTTTTGTATGTATAAGTGATTCAGTAAAGAGCAAAACCAGTCATAGATCTCACTCCCATAGAGCTTAATCAAGTAATAACATAAGTATATTATTAAAAATTGTGTAAGTGGCATAAAGAAACATTACAGGATGCTATGAAGGCAAAGAATAGAGGGAACTGATTCAGTTTGGTGAGCGAAAGAATGACAGTATGGGAGAATTTCCTAGAGGAAGTCAATTTTAAATTGGGATATGAAGGATGAGTAATTAGCTGAGTAAAAGGGAAGACAGGATGAAAAAGATCATTCTAGACAGAAGGAAAAGCTTATGCAAAGATCTCATTTAACAGAAATATGGGTGAAATACAAAGTGAGGGAAGTAATGTGATGTGATGAAGTTGGAGAGTTAGGTAAAGTCCAGATCATGCTCAGCATGGAGTGCCATGTTAAGGATGTCAGTCTTCAGGGACAGGTTCATGGACAGAAGATAAACAATCATATTTGTGCTTTAAAAAGATCACCTTGGTTGTGATTACAGAGAAGTGATTGTCGGATGTAAGAATGGATGTGGGAAAACCAGTTAAGAGGTTCCTGCAGTAGGCCAGATGAAAGGTGATGGTAACTTGTGGAGTTGAGGGAACAGTAGCAGTAGAGATGACAGAAGAGACTGAATTCAAAAGATATTTGTAAGGAAAACTGATAGAATTTGATGATTAATTGAACAAAGAGAGGGAAGTATCAAAAATAATTCTTACCTATTTCCAACTGAATACATAGTGAGGTCATTTACAAAAGTTCAGGAAATTAGGATGAAAGAAGAAGTTGTTTTATTTTTTTGTTTCTTTTGAAAGGGGTTTGAAGAGCATGTGTTCAGTTTTGGACATGTTAGATCTGACTTATGTTTAGAGATGTCAAATAGAACAGAAATCCAGGCTTGTGATAGAAATTTAAGAATTAAAGGGGGGAAAAAACCATCATAATCAAAGGCATATAATTCATATAACTGGATATAATTAAATCCAGAGCATGAGGTCTCTGAGCGGAAAGGATATTCTTCAATTGTTTAAAACAAAAAATATTAAAAACTGTATAATTTTAAGCACTCTTGGAGAAAAGAATACATTTAGTTTAGCAAATTCTTGTGAGTCTTCTGATGTTAAAAAAAGAATCAGCATTTTAATGTATAACCTTAACTGACCATCATAATCACCTTATATCAAGAAGGCTTTGAGAAGTAATTTAACTTATCCAGGAACTAGAATTCAAACGTAGGGCTGAGCTTGTAAATGTTCTTCTAGACTGCTTTCTCAGTACATATTGTTCTAAATTTCCTTCCAGAAACTGTAGCAGCTATAGCAGTCAACATTTTTTGAAGACTTATTGTGTGCAGATCATAAAATTGCATATTTCTGGTAATAACATAGGAATGGAGTAAGACAGATTTAATCTGATATAAACTATGAAAAGAACAAAGATTTTTAGAAATGAGTTTACTGGCTTGTCCAAATGACATGAAAATTAATGTCCTGTTCAGTTATCTTAAATTGTTTATAATGTACTTCATGCCATATAACTTATGTTAAAAATATCACATTCAACAGCATGGCATCCATAACCCTGTTTAGGACATGGTTTCGGTTTTGACTTACAGGAGGAGCATGTCCTAGAAAGTCATTAAAGTCACTAGACATAGTTTTCTTGGGCTATATGACAAATACTATAACTTGGTTTACTAGATTTGACAAGAGATAGCTAGAATGATAAGAGTTTGTGAATCAATAGGATCTAGTAAGGGCTTCTGATTAGATAGCCTTAGGTATTATCATCTAATGAGAAAATACTTTTTGGTTTTATGTTTGTCATTGTTGATACATTGGGGCTCAGAGAAAGTTTGAGAATGGGCTCAAATTAGCAAGTATATAAGCTTTAACTGTTAGATTTCAAAATAAAAGTGATAAAGATGCAATGTTTTATATATACAAAGTTTTTCAGCTATTAGCATAAGGAATGCTTTGGAACTGAATAGAATGTGGAAAGTATGATGTCTCTTAAAAGAAATAATGCTATAAATTTTTAGTCTAGTATGAGAACACAAAAAGGTGATTGTTCTTCCCTTACAGATGTATACCTCTTATAGATAACCAAAATGGAGGGGCATATTAAAATAACTCATGAGCATTGCCACTTTACTAAATTGCAGTGTAGCTGTTTATAGACAAATCCTGCATTTCAGCTTCTGCATACAACATTGGTGTTATGTGCAGTTATGTGCAGTTGATATGACTTGGGAGCTGTTCATTGGTAATCTTACTAGAATGTCCTAAAACATGCTGTGCCAGATATAAATTTAATTCCCAAAAGAATTTAAAGACTAAAGTTGGATTTTTAGGTCACAATATGCCTGACAAAAATAAAAAGAGTTATTATGTCTCATTTAGTACTTAGGATTTTTAAAGCATTTTATTATTATGAATTAAACTCTCACCTGAAAGACAAAGACAGTTGGAGTTTTCAAGTCAGATACAGATTGTAAGGTCTTAGATAAGGTTCTTTAAACTCTCTTTTGCCCAGACCTTGCATGCAGACTGAGTCACATGCAAATTATTGTTTTTGATAAGTATTGATTCCATATACTTAAGACAAAAGCCAAATGAAAATTGAGGATTTTTGTCAGTGCCAGGCCTAGGAAAAGGCAAGATAAGTACCTAGGCACTTGTGCCCTAGGTACCTCCCTAGCTTTACCCTGGTCCTGGCCCTGGTCCTGGCTCTGGCTTTTATTCCCAAAAGTCTTTCAGAGTCAAGGCAGTGAGTGCTACCTCTGATTTTACATTGTTTTGCTGTTGTTGCCCTAAAGCTATCAAAGAGCTATTAAATTATTTCAAGGACTATAACAAAAGGGCACCATATAAAAATTAAACAAGTAGGACAATATTAATAATTAGAGATCTCAGCTAAATTTGAATAATGATAACTAATGTTATTGCAGGCTAAGCACTATACTATATATATTTGTAATCTCTTTCAGTCCTCAAGTCTGAACTAAAGTATTATATTATTCATATTTTTAAAGGTAGAGAAATTGAGGGTTTTAGATATTAAATAATTTGGTCACAGTCACATAGCCAGTAAACGGCAGAGGGTCTGGAACCCAAGTTCCTCTGACTCCAAAGCCCAATCTCTTAACTGCTAAGCTTTGTTGCTTCCCAGCTATAACCATGCAATGTTGGTGATCCATGGACTGTATTTCCACTATAGGTAGACATTTAAATGTCAATGATTTACATAGGGATTTGGAATTCTTGTTACAAAAACTGAGAAATGAGAGTCTCATTTCTGCAGCCTTATAACACTGTATATTTAAAAAGGGAAATTGAAAATTTGTAAGAGAAAATAAAAAGAAAAGGAAAACAACCACAGGCTGTAAGAGAAAAGATATAATTTACAGACCAAGTTCCTTTTGTGGACTAGGATAAAATAACAAGATTAGATTACAATAGTATGCCAAACTCAAAAGAAAAAAAAAAAAACAACAAAGAAGAAGAAGCTTTCCATTTATAGTGACATAAAAGACAGGGGAAAAAGTTTAACTGAGAAGATAAAAAAATGCCAATTTAGGTTTAATCACAGCTTTTTCCAATTCAAAGGAGAAAAGGCATTTTTTCCAGAAATGAAATAAAAATTACTTTTCCTATATGCCTGCTATTTAAAAATATTGATATAAAGAAAACTATATGGAAGGAACCCTTTTATATAAGTATTTAATTCTAAAAAATAAAATAAAGTAAAAAATGTCATTCATTTCTTGTAGAAAGGAGAGATACTTAAATATGGAAGTAATTTAAGATTATTATTTCTAAGAAATGTTTGTTTCATGGAAAATTCTAATAGCGCATTTTAAAAGACATAGTTTTCTAAAGATTGAATTGATCGTACAGTCTTTTGGGGAAAAGTAGAACTTACAAAGGGTTAAAAGCCACTCCCTCCCTTCCTCCGCCCAACCCTTTACCTCTATCACCTAGACAGGCTCTGAAACCAATAAAGAACCTCATCTTGCAACCTGCTGAGGAGTGCCCTCTAGTGCTGGTTTGCACAGGAAATGTGCTCCAAATTTCCATTTTTTTTTTTCATGCATTTTTCTGCTTATACTGAGCCTTAGGTTTTTCTTGGAACCTCAGACAAGAGAGAAAGATAAGTGATGCTTCAGAACAATTTTTTGGCTAGTAAGGCTAGCTAAATAAAAATTTTAAAATATATTAGTATTAATGAGTGCTTTTGTTTTTTAACTTTTATGAAATGATACATCTGTTTCTAAAATAATATACCTTCTATTCAAAGGCTAGTTTCTTTTTTGTTGTCGTTTTGTTTTTTTGAGGTACCGGGGGCTGGCCCAAGCAACTTGGGACCTTGTATGTGGGAAGCCAGCGTCAACCACTGAGACACATACGCTCCCCTGTGTTGGTTTTTTCGTTTGTTTGTTTGTTGTTTGTTGTTTGTTTTGTTTTTAAGGAGGCACCGTGAACCGAACCTGGGATCTCCCATGTGGGAAGCAGGGTTTCAACTGCTAGAGTCACATCTGCTCTCCTCAAAGGCTAGTTTTTTTTTTTTTCCCCAAAGGCAAGTTTTTAAGAAAAATTTTAGCATCTCCTATAGTACTTAGAAAAACAGGAGTTTATTTTGTCAGAAAAAGTTAGCAGTGACAATAACTCCTTTTGATCGCAATCTCTAGAAACCTATCTACTTAGAGTACTGGTAGTCTAAGAAAAAATTTTAAAAGTATTTATATTGAATCTTTTATTTCTGGTGACAGATAGTAAAAATTTTGTTCATGCTTAATCAAAATCCAAAAGGGTGAACATAAAACACACACACACACACACACGAATCCCTCCAAAAAACCCAATTACTTGACTATATGGTGAGTGTATCTTTAAAGCAATATACTGCATTATTTAATGCTGCCTTTGAAATATTTCGTGTTTTCTTTGTCTCGGAATTTAAACAGTTTGACACTAGCACAAAGAAATTTAAAAGAGTGACAGAAATCAGTGTTTTCATTGTTCAATACATACCAAGAAATCTGAACCATGAGACTGGTAAACACATAAATGACTACTTTATCTTGTACATAATTAAGATACTATTCTTCTCTTTTAAAAGAGCCTATACACAATGAATTAAAGACAAAGCATGAGAAAGAACAGAAAAACTAAATATTCAAAAAGGACTAGAAAGTATATTATACATATGTGTGTAGTATGTTTATGTATTCTTGTAATTTTATTCAATAATTAATGTGAGGATCAATCAAACCATTGACCCAAAAGGAGTAAAATTTTAGATCTCTGCAACTGTCTAGTAAACAAGGAAACTAAGCACACTAAAAACAATGATTAGAATTTATGAATCTATTAGTTTTGTTTCAATTCTTTCTTTGATTTGGTTTTTCAGGGGGGATATCTTATTTTGCTTTGTGCACATTAAATAAGATTAAATGTGTACAATGTATGAAAAGTCATCTAAAAGTTTTGTTAAATAATACCAATGCAAAATATAAGAGGCACAAACAAACCATCCTAATGTTTCTAAACTGGGACAGTACTTAGAGATGAACTATTCTTGGAACGTGGCTCTTCAACCACTTATGCTATCTAAATCCCATGAATGTTGCCTGAACAGAATGTAGGCTCTAACAAATCTAAAACAACAGACTGAGAAATGGGTATAAAAAAGGCCATGATACTTGGAGTAAAAAAAATCTGGGTTCTATTTCAGTCCCGTTTCACCATTGACTTTGACAAAGTCAGTAATCTCCACTGTGTTTCAGCTTTTCCATCAAACAGGAGCAATAACTGTTGCCAGAAACCACACAGGAGTGTTGATAATGGAAGGATCAGCATGATAATGTACAGAGCTTATAGAAATTTAACTGTGCTGTGAACACTTTTGGGAAAGAGTATGCTCTTCAGCTACCCCACAAAAGCAGAGAAGATAATGGATGTATTAAACATTAGATTAAATTCTGGTTAACATCTTCATTTCCATTTATTTTTACAGTTTCTTCAATGTATTGTTTTTATTACCTCTTATTTGCTAATATTTTTAGATACAGGACTTTCTAATCCTTCTATCTTATTCTTCCTCTGTATTTGCCTCATTTTTAGTTTTCTATTTATGCAAAACAATGATTTATTCTTGGCTTGGGTTTCTCCCATCACTTATTCTATTTTTATGAGCAAAAAGTTGGCTGTTTTTCTTCTAGCACTTATCTTTAGGCTTTTCAACGATAATAAAAGCAACCATAATAATATTAGCACTTATTATACATGAAAGTGCTTTGAAACAAACTGTGATCTCGTTTCATTTATTTATTCAAGTTAATCTTAATCAGCAAAACTGTTGATAGTTTATATATTTTACTTATTAGCACCAAAGAGGTAAATTTTTCAATAGTAGGAAAATGTCTACTCTGTCACTTATAAAAAGGAAATAACCACTGGATATAGTAAATTAACAATAACTTAATTTTATTATTGTTTTTCATAATTTCCTAGCAAACAAAAGTACAGATGTTTCAGGAAACTTTCCAAATTATAAAATACATACTTATCTCAATTTATAGGGTGAGATATCTTATATTTATATTTTATACAGTCATAGGGTAAGAAAAATAAGTGTTTCACAGTTCTGCTTCTACTTTGAACTCTATTAACTTTTGGTGGATAACAGTAGAAATCACTTAACATATATAAAATATGGAAACAACTACCTCATTGTGCTCTTGGAATGATTAATTATGCTTTTATATCAGAACAAAAATGATATGAACATATGGTATTATTACTTTAATACAGGTAATTCATTGTTTGAAACAGGCCAAACAATCACTTACTACATGGGATAAAATAAAATCCCACTGAAAAATGGAGAAATGCCTCTTTCTGCCTCTAATTAGTTTTTTTTTTTTATTGCATATCCCCCCCCCCTTTCTGCTTCTTCTTGCTGTGTTCATTCTTGCACTCTTTCGTGTCTGCTTGTCCCTCCCCCGATATGGCGACCCGCCAAGTCAGCTCACTGCACAGCGCAAGTGCCCTGCTCACGGGGGTTTGCCCTGCTCGCGGCGGCTTGACAGCTTTGTCCTGCCTGCGGGAGCTTGGTGGCTTTGCCCTGCCCCCGGAGGCTTTGCCCTGCCTGCTGCGGCTTGCCTTTTCAAGGCGGTCTGCCTGCTCCAGGAGGCCCCTGGAACTGAACCCGGGCCCTCCTATGTGGTAAACTGGAGCCCTACCAACTGGGCTACAGCCGGCCCCTCTAATTAGTTTTTAATAAATGATACATAATAAATGACAACATTCTAGTTTATCACAGTTTAGATGGAATCCTTGAGCAGGGGATGGAATGTATGAACTCTGGCAGCTGTTTCCAGAGCCTGTGAAATCTTTTCTATTAAAGGGCATTCTTCTTAAAGGCTGAAAAGATGCATGCTCTCATAAGGTCCTTTAGGTATGTGGCATGGCTAATGGGAAGTAGTACCTTTAGAGTACACGATTCAACCTGCAGATAAATAGTCTCTCCTCTTGGTCCACATCTCTATAAACACCCATTTCATTTACTGTCGGTTTTAAATCACACACATACACACACACATACACACACTAGTGAGATTAATACCTAGAATAGGACAATGCCCTTTTTACTTCACAGATGTGAGGACTACACTTGGATTAATAGTCTTGTTTTTTTAGTTCCCTGACATTAAATTCTATAAATTGGGCCTATCTAATTTTTTTCATGGAATATTTCAGTTGACTGGAAGAACTGGCAGTGTTTAAAATTGTCTATAAGGATCTATATGGGATTTATTTTTCAGATCTAGTTCATGCTTAAGTACAACAGTGTATTTTCATGGTTTAAAAGTCTTTCTCAACTAGTAAAGTTAATGGGATACATTAACCAGCATTTGATAAAATTTTAACAGTGGTATTCTATTTATTTGTGCTCTTCTTACCAAAAGTTTCATCTAGATTTGCCTGAGAAGTAAAGCAGGTGAGAGGGTAGAATCATCACATGGTATAACTAACAAAATGGCCTCATGGTCATTGAATGCCTCCCTCCTTCCATGTTCATATTCACCACAGCCATTACTTTACTACCAAACTGCCTGCATGTATACACTTCTGCATGCAAAGACAGGGACTTTAACACCTGGCACTGTCTTGCAATAAAGAACCTGAAAGGAAAGGAATGGTATCTTCTTAAAAGGAATATAAAGAAATATACCAAGGCTGCAAACAACAATTTCCACATAACCATAGCTATCTAATTCTATTTAAAAAAAAACAAAAACCTTGTATTTCTATAGAATTTTTTTTCCCATTGGATTGCCCTATTGAGTGCCTTTGTTCTCAAATAGTATGTTTTCCCTATGCCAACATTTTTGAAAAAAGTTCTGCTATGTTCAGTTACTTGTAGGGGATTTAAAATTTTCGTCATCATCAACACAAGTATAGCTCTTTCTGTATGTCCTTTATGAAATTACACATACACACACATACACACAAAGAGAAGGTATTCTTTTGCATAAAATGGACACATTCATATAAAGATAGAACACTTTCCATCATATATAAAATATAGGTCTCTTTATATAATGAGTGTACTTAATTAATAGCACTATGCCTTGGCACTCCTTCACACTGCTCTTCCTGTGTTCACACACACATACATGCACACCTCCATTTCTATAAAGTCAAACTCATCCACTGTTGCATAGTCTGGTTGGTATTTCTATATATTTTCCTCTTTTAAATGTGACTAGCTATTTATACCCTAACAATTCTGGTTTAGAGCTGATTTAGCATTTTTATTGGAATGTGAAAGCTCTTAAAAGAAGAAAAAATCTAATCAGGCAGAAGAGATAGAAAACTTGCTGAATTTTCTCTCCCCCCTTGAAGACTCCCCTGAATCCTATCAAAAGCACATCTTCCATTCATTGCTTCCCAGTGTCATTATGACAAGCGGCTACAAATCAATAGCAGAGGGAAAGGCAGGCCCAACCCGCACTCACCAAGTGATAAAGATTCACTCTCAGCCCCGATTTGCTAATAGCCCATAATAGCAGCCATTGGCGCCCTGCATTAAATCATACATTTCACTCTGCGTTTATTATGGGATTTTTAAAACTCCTCACCAAATTGGATTTTCTCGATGGCCTCTAATTTCCACATTTATCATTTAAAATTAAACTCCTCTGTGGAAAAGGGGAATAGAGAAGGAGGAGAAGGTAGAGTGAGGCCAGACAGTTCTGTATTTTTACTTCTCATCTCCCCTCCCCCATTTTTTATGAAAACCCATAAATAATACCAGGTATCGTAGCCATAAGCAAGGGTTTTTAAACAATATAAAAATTCTCGAAAACAGGTTGGAATGGTCTGTATGTGGTGATCTATGAATGAAGATGACAATGCAAGAGGACAAAATGTATGTACATGAAATAAATTGGGTTAAAGCATCGAAAGTAAATTGTGAAAGCAAAGGAATACAAGTTAACGCTACATTATGCAAATACTCCAAGGAGCCGTGAAGAATGCTCAGCAAGTATGGTATTCTAGCTTAAAAAAAAAACCTGCATTTATCTTATTCCAAAGCTCAGTGACAAGCAGACAAAAAGTGAAAATTCCCCTATTGGTTTTTAAATTATAACTTGCTTTACCTTCTATATTTTCTTAGTTAAAAAAAAATTATTTTAAAATTTCGCAAATAACTGTGGCAAAAGCTGTTTTTTGGCTGCTGCAGCAAACCCCCAAACAAGTTCTTAGATTTCCCGCAGATATTACTGAAACAATGGAATCAACTCCATAGGAATGTAAATCACTAGAAGTATAAATTACATCTTTTTAGATAAAATATATTTCTCTATCTTTTGAGTATGAAAAATGAAAATTAAATTTCAGGTCCATAGCGTAAAATGAAAAGGTTATATTTTCTCAAGGCTGCACAGTCAAGACTCAATATGGCCTGCTTCATTATATATAGTACTAGCAGGATCCAAAGACATCAGAAGGGAACTAATCAGTACATATTCAGAGATGCTTGAAAAGGCTGGAGGCTTAGTAAAACGTCAAATTATCTCCCCTCTCCCATCCCCTCTTTTTTTGCTTTTGGGGACTTCCTCAGCAATAAATTTCATATATATCATTTTCCTTAAGAAACAGGAATATGACCTTTTAAAAGAGTATTTGAGGAGTAAAAAACATGAGCCATATTATAATATATTTCATCTTTACAGGCCTTTTTGTTTTGGAATTTTGTTTTTCCTTGATATATTATTTATTTCAAAATTTCAGCAATCCTTTAAAAAACATCTACCATTGACTGCTATGCCTTTTCTGTCATTTATTTTTTTACTGGTGGAAAACTATTGTTGAATATACCCTTTCCTTCCCTCTTCCATTCCACATAACAACCTCCCATTATAATGATGCTTTTATTAAAGTAACATACATACCGAAAAGCGCACAAATCAAAAGTGTGCTCTATGTATTTTCATGAACTGCACACACTATTTTACCACCACCCAGATCAAGAGGCAGAACATTTCACCAGTGCGCTCCCTTTTGGTCACACTCACTATCCCAAGGGTGGTCTCCATCTTGATCTGTAATATCATGGACTAATTCTGCCTACTTTTGAACTTCATATAAATGGAATCATTCAGTAAGTACTATTTTGTGGATAGCTTGTTTCACTCAAAATTATGTGAGATTAATTCAAATTGATGTATGCAGTTGTAGTTCATTCACTCTCATTGATGTAGAGACCAGAAAACTATAGCAAGAGGGTCAAATCTGGCCCATTGCTTGTTTGTTTGTTTCTTTTAAGGGTTCTTGAGCTAAGGATGTTTCGCACGTTACTAAATGGTTGAAAAAAATAAAAACTGGAATAGTATTTCATGACATGAAAATTATATGGAGTTTGAATTTCAGTGTCCATGAACAAAGTTTTTTTTTTTTTTTTTTTTAACAGAACTATGCTCTTTTATTTATATATTGTCTATGGCTACTTTCATGCTACAATGTCGAAGATAAGTAGTTGTGACAGACATATATGGCATAAAAATCTTAGAGTGCTCTCTGGCCCTTTATAGAAAAAGTTTGCCAATCTCTGCTGTAAAGTTGTTCCATCGAGCAACTACCCCACAATCCATTCTACTGTTGATAGGCATTTGGGTGGTTTCTTATTGATCTGTAGAAGTTATTTATATATCCTGGAAAAATGTCTTTGATCATCCATTGTAAATATCTTCTAGATTGTGGTATGCCTTCTCTTTTTTTTTTTTTTAGGAGGTACCAGGGAATGAACCCAGGATCTCATACATGGGAAGCAGGTACTCAACCACTGAGCTACATCTGCTCACCAATGAGAGATTTTTGTTTGCTTATTTTTAGGAGGTACAGGGAATCGAACCCAGGACCTCGTACATGGGAAGAAGGCACTCAACTACTTGAGCTGCATCTGCTCCCCTTCTTACTCGTTTTTTAAAAAAGATTTATTTATTTACTTTTACCCATTTTTACCCTCTTCCCCCCCACCCGTTTTTGCTGTTTTTGTGTCCATTCGCTGGGCAATTATCTGTGTCTGTTTCCTGCCCTCCCTTCTCATCCTTCTCCTCCTGTAATCACTGGGATTTGTTCCTGGGAGAGAGGCGTCCTACCACCTGCATCACCTCAGTTCCAGGCTTTTCGGTGCGTCTCGTCTTGGCTCTCCCTTGTGTCACTCTTCTGTTAAGTCAGCATCTTGCTGTGTGTTTAAAGACCCCTTTCAATTTGCTCTCACCAACATACCTCTTTTCTTCAACTCTGAAGACTGCCTAGTGTCTTTTTAAGCTATCTCTTATTCTTCACTCCTAATGTTCATTTTGTCTAGTCTTATATGCTGTACCTTATTCCTGAAACAATGCAAAAGTCCTCTGCTTCTTGAATTTATTTGTAAAAACTTACTTCTTTGACGAAGTCTCTAAGCTAATTCACTAGATTTAAGTGTATGCTGGAATTGAAGAAATGAAGAAAAGTGACATGTTAAAATTGTTAACATGTCTTAATTTTCTCTTTTGTTTGGCTAATCTAAATTTCAGAGTACAGTCTGTGTCTATTTGATTCAAGTATCAATTAAATAGCTGGGACTCCATAACTGTTTACCAGTCTAAGTTATGCAATTAAATATGGAAGAAAATTCAAATGAACTTAAAAAATCAGGCTGGGGGTCAAGTAAGAATTTTAATAAAAATTCAAAATACAAATCCTAAACAGTTCTTTTTGAGGTTGTGATACTTTATATAATCCCAAAAGACTGGAAAGATTAGAATAAACTGGCTTAAATTCTTAAAAATGGAAGCTTGGAGGCTTTCCTTAATTTGCTTGCTAGTCTTTAACATTGTAGCAGTTACAACTGAAGTACTAAACAGTATTTTAAAATTTCTTTACTAAACTGCAATGTTATTTTGTGAAACTTTATGACTAAATTTCAGATATAGTCAAGGTTATGGATTCTATTAGTAAATCTGTGTAAAAGAAGTTCTAATGGGATAAGGAAGCTTTAATTATGGGCTGGGTCCTCATACTCTGAGTAACAGATTTGGAGAATCACTCTTTCTGTGGACTCCACATAGTGGCTCTAGCCTTTTTCACTGTTTCAGGATCTGAAGTATCCTGTGGTTTATTGATTTTTGTAACCACACTTTGCCACTAATGTTCATTACTTGTGTTTCTTCTGACTACTGCCTCTTGAGGAGAAGAAAAGGTGGACTATATGACACAACAGTCTCAAACTGGATGACTCAGTTTAAATACTGAACAGGAAAAAAGTGCCTTCAACTACCATGAGAAACATTTTCCTTCCAAATGGAACAGGTCTTTGAAACCCCTTTTGATCCAGTAAACGGGCAAAAAATTATTGAAGTCTATACTTTCAGAACTTATTGTGCTATGTCAGAGGATCAGTCTTCTACAAGACAACAAGAAACTTTTTTGAACTGGTTCTTTATGATACTTGATGATCTCGTTCAATTTTTGAAAAAATATACTTTTATTGAAGTATATCATTCATACATGAACATGCATAAACATTAAATGTATGTGAACTTACAAAATAAATATGCATAACATCATACAGGGGTCCCATATATCACCCCTCCACCAACACCTTGCATTATTGTGAAACATTTGTTACGAACTATGCAATAGAAAGCATCATCAAAATATTACTAATAACTATAGTCCACATCTTACATTAGGTATATTTTCCCCCCAACTCAGCCTATTATTTTTTAAAATATGTTTTTATTACAGAGGTTGTGAACTTACAAAACAATCATGCCCACGTGTAAAATTCCCATAAAACCCCTTTCACCAATACACCACACTGTGGTAGAATATTTGTTACAGATTATGAGATAAGATCATCAGACTATTATTCAGTTTTAATTTTATCTGGTGGCAATCAATTCTCATCCACCCTAACTAACTATTGCCACTTAGATTTTAGTCCTTTTCTATTCTTTACATTAGCTTTTTAATGTAGCATTTACAGTAATTTTCTTCCTTCAGAATAAAATTATCTTCACACATCACACATATCTTTTACAAGCCATTTTTTTCTCCTCAAATCAGTAATCTACTGCAAGTTTATCCTCTACTCCTAAAACTACTTTTGGAATTTATTTCTATTAAAATGCTACTCTTTCCATTATATCATTAATTTCATATACTTAGGGGGTTGACATTCTTAAAAGACACACATCCACACTTATTTATTCCTCATAATACCACCTTGAAGTACAGAGGTAGTAATGCATTTTTGTTAATTAAGAATGGAAGCAATGAAGTCAGACTGCCTGGGTTTGAATCCAAGTTCTATCACTTAGTGGCTGTGTGGCCCTGGGAGATTTATTTAACCTCTCTGGTGTTCAGTTTCCACATTAGTAAAATGGGAGATAGTTATGATCCTATTTCATAATGTGTGGTAAGGATTAAATAAGTGCATACTTGGAAAATACAGTATAGTTAATATTTATTAACACATAAGTAATACCTATTATCATTTCATTAAAATCCCCCAGATTATAAAGGAAGAATGGCTAATAGACATCTATTCTCCACAGCCAAAAGTGATCCTTTTAAAACATAAGTCAAATTAGTTCTCTCCTATGATCAAAATTCTTTAGTGGTTTCCTGTCTCACTCAGAGTAAAAGCCAAATTGACCTATTATGCCCTACTTCATCTGACCAAACCCTCACCCCATGGACCCTGTTTCCTACCTTTCCCTATCTTGCTCATTCTACTCCAGCCTACATTGGTCTCCCTGTATGTCCTAT
>PVKH010006947.1:0-20604 GCA_004027955.1 Chaetophractus vellerosus | reverse complement strand
AAAAAAAAAAAAAAAAGACAAGCAATCCAATTTTTAAAAATGGGCCAAATACTTGAACAGACATTTCTCCAAAGAGAAAATACAAATGGCCAAACAGCACATGAAAAAATGTTCAGCATCAACATACCTATTATGGAAAGGCAGATCAAAACTACACTGCGATATCATTTCACAACTTAAGGATTTGGAGAAATAGGAACGCTCCTTCACTTTTGGTGGGAATATAGAATGCTGTAGCCTATGTGGAAATTGACAATTCAGTGGTTCCTCAAGAACCCAAATATAAAACTGCCATATGATCCAGCAATCCCATTGCTAGGAATATATTCAGAAGAATTGAAAGCAAGGACGCAAACTGACATTTCTACACCAATGTTCTTAGCAGCATTATTCACAATTGCTAAAATATGGAAACAATCCAAGTGCAGATCAACCAATGAGTGGATAAACAAAATGTGGTACATACATGTGATGGAATACTATTCAGCTGTGAGAAATGAAATCGGGATGATAGGACAACATGGCTGAGCCTTGAGGACATTATGTTGAGTGAAATAAGTCAGATGCTCACAAAAGGAAAAATATTGTATAGTCTCACTAATATGAACTAAAATGATGAGTACACTCACATAAGTAAACTCTTAAGAGTACAGGTCACTAAGAAATTGTATGTGAGTTGAAGATGGGAGCTGATGCTTAATGTATGTAGAATTTTTATTAATGTTTATTGTATATGTGTAGAAATGAATAGAGTTGATGTTAATACATTATACTGAGTATAACTAACACTGGTGATTTATAAAGATGATTGTGGCTGAAAGGGGTATTCTGTGGATGTAATATTTCAGTTGAAAGTAAACTAGAGAATAAGGAAGGAATTGTATAACAGTGATTTTGGTGGTAGATGAAGATTGTGGTTAATAGTATAAGAATGTTCTTCCTTTACAAAGTATTAAGTATATGGTAATACATAGGAAAATGACAACTAATGTAATTTATGAATTATAGTTAACAGTAACATTGTAATACCTTTGCAACAATGGCAAAGAAGATTTTATATTCATTCTAAGGGACAGCATAAGGGGGGTATTAGAGAGTTTGAGATTTTTCTTTTAGAGTATTGAAAATATTCTAAAATTGACTGAGGTGATGACAGAACAACTGTGATGAATATAAGAGCCACTGAGTGTACACTCTGAATGTATTGTACAAAGCATGGTACTATACAACACAATGAATCCTGTGGAAAATGCTGGACTGTGGTCAACAGAACAAATATGAGAACATTCTCGCATGATCTATAACAAATATATAATACTAATATAGGGTATTAATAACCTTTTGAGTTGGGGGAATAATGCACCAAATGTATGATATGGACTATAGTTAGTAGTATTGTTTTGACAATGTTCTTTCATAATTCATAAAAATTGTTTCATAACAATGCAAGGTATTGGTGGTGAGGTAATGTATAGGAACCCTGTATGATTATATCCATGTTTGTTTTGTAAGTTCACAACTTATACTATACACTTATTGTTTATGGATGTTCATGTATGAATGATAAACTTCAATAAAGTTAAAAAAGAAAACAACAGTATGGGGGGAAAATGAATACAAAAAATAAAGTTTATGAGAGAATAAAATAAATATAAGAGTAAAAAGGGTGTGCTTTTGAGAATTAAGGGAGATTCCACATTTGGTAAGTAAACCATTTTCTCACAGAAAAAAAAAACAGAACATAACAAAGGTCTTAAGAATATGGATAGAATTTAATGGAAGGTAGAACAAAATAAAAAAGCTTATAACATTTAGAAATACCATGCCATGCAATCTGGATGAAGCATAGGATTTCTACTTTGTAATAATGGGAAAGAAAAAAAAAAACGGGGGAATATATTTTGGGGTCAGAGAAATGAGAGAGCCATTTACACAAAACTAAGAAGACTGTTACTTAATGTGCCTTCAAAAGAGGTATCAAAAAGTTCTTGAATAGCTCAACGATGTGAAATGATTGGAATTGAGTTTAAGAAAATTAATCTGGCAGAAGTACTCTCTGTGGGGCTAGAGTATCGGTAATGAAGAACAACTTGGTAATAAGTGTGAAGAAAATGGTGGATAAACAATCTGCAGACTTGATGACTAATTTTTTCTGGAGATACTGCACAGAAGGTTATTTAAGATCACTCTAAGGTTTCACAACTATACGTAAAAAGGAAATTAGTGATTTTCAAAAATCAGAAACAGTGAAATTTGGAGGCTAAATGCAAAAAAAATAAGTTCAGTTTTGGTCTTTCTAACTTTGAAGTGTCATTACAAAATTCAGAAACATAACCATCAGCTAGCACATCTGTAGAAAGTGGATTATGAAGTAGGAATTGCTTAAGGTGTATTTGCATCTATAGTGACAGATGAGCCAGTCCAGTGTGGAAAGATGTATAGAAAACCAAGGAGAAACTCTTGGATAATGACTAGCACCATAAATTGGGAAAAGTTATTTTAAACATTCAGGGAAACTATGTATATGAGGAGAGACAAGAGAGTAGGACGACCCCCTCTCCCTCCAACCCCCCCCCCCAAAATAAAAGAAAGCCCAAGAGATAGCATAACATGGAGATATAAGCAATAAATAATAACTGAAGAAATATTTTGGAGAAGGTAATGATGAATAGGATTCTGAGTAAGAATTGTAGGATTTTTTTTAAGCCAGAGAAGGGAAATGGTTACTAAAAGAGGCTGACATTTTGTTATACTGAGGAGAAAATATTCAGGAAGTTTAACTTAGAGGTTTAATCTTCTCAGGGAAGGAGAAAACAATGGTTGCTGGTTGAACTAAAATTGGAATAGGGTAAAGGAATTTGTTTCTTAAGGCAAGGTATAGCAGTTTGGCATTATTTATGAATTCCAGAAACAGATATTGGATTATGCTTGTAAACTGGTCTGTCCTCTGGGCGTATTTATGATGAGGGCTTTGATTGGGCCACATCAATAGGGTGTTGAGTCCCTACCCATTGGTGGCTGGGGTCTCACAGATAAAAAGATTTAGCAAAGGACAGATTTGGAGTTTTGATGCAGGAGTTTTTGAGATGGAGCCCTGGGAAGTAAGCACACAGAGGAACCTGGTCATGAGAAAGGAGAGAAGGTCTCGGGAAAAGAGATGAGCCATTTGCCTGACAGTTCACAGCTGGCCTTGTGGAGAGAAGCAAAGCCTAGAGAACCTCATAGTCTACAGCTGACCTTGAAGAGAAAACAGAAGAGGTGAACCTCTAGAGAAATGGAGCCCCAGGAGGAGAGGAACCCAAGAAACCTGAACCCTGGCAAACATCGGCAGCCATCTTGCTCTCACACAAGGCAACAGACTTTGGTGAGGGAAGAAACTTACGTTTTATGGCCTGGTAGCTGTAAGCTTCTACTCCAAGTAAATGCCCTTTGGAAAAGCCAACAGATTTCTGGTATTCTGCATCAGCACCCCTTTGGCTGACTAATACACAAGGCAAGAAACTTAAAAACTGCCACTGGAAATGAGCAAAAGGAAACCAACTAAAAATAAATAAGAAATAAGAAAAATTTAAAACAACACTAAGAGTTATCCTGCTGAGAAAACCAGTATACTTTTTTCAGGATGACCACACTACCCTGGTTTCTCTGAGGCAGCACTGGTTTATACCAGTTTTTATGATATTTCCTTTCATTCTCAAAAGTTCTCTGATTTAGGCATTCAATTACATGGTCATTCCTATTTAGTGGCTCTTGTTAGTGTGGTTTTGCAACACTATACCAATCCAGGAACAGAAACAGAAGAATCAACAGTAATAGGGCCATAACTGAGGAATTGCAAGGCAGGAATGGCAGAAAGTCACAAGGATGCAGTGTTCTAAAGAAGCAAATAAGGCTGCTGTGATGGTCAGGCTCATGTCAACTTGGCCAGGTAATGGTACCCAGTCATTTGGTTAAGCACTAGCCAAACTGTATTGTGAGGACATTTCAAGGACTTAAATCATCAGTGAAGGGAATGCATTTATGGCTGATTACATCTACAATCAATTGAGATTGCATGCAGCAGTGAGAGATGTTTTATCCAATCATTTGAAAGTGAAGTGATTCCAGCAGTCAGAAGAGAGAATTCTCATCTCTGCTTCAGCCAGCCAGCTTCTTCTGGGGAACTCATCAAGGACCTTCCTCAGAATTCCTGGCTTGCAGGTTGCCCTACAGAATTTGGACTTGTGCACCCCCATGGTTGCATGAGACACTATTATAAAATCTCATAATATCTACAGATATCTTGTGTCAGTTCTCTTTCCCTAAAGAACCCTGACTGATACAGATGATTTTCAAATGGCTGGCCATTCTTTTTCTCTTTGGGTAGAGAGGCAAGTTAAGCCAGAATCATAGTGTTGGATACAGTAAAAAACAATGGCAAATGAAAATAAATGATCAAGTTCAATAACAGTTAAAAAGGATAAGAAATGTTAAGAGAAATGTGATCGAAAAATGGAACTAGAGATTTTGAGATCTTGAAAATGAGATCATTTCCAGAGATGATGAGCCCATCAAGATATGATGGTGGCTGAGGTAGAGGCAATTCTCCAGAGCTCAGGAAACCAAGAATATTAGAACATACAAGTGGCACATGGACTTAAAAATTATTTAGTCTCGCAATGATTTTCATGAATAAATCTTACACAATGTCCATATATATTCTCAAATGTATGCTGGAAGGAAGTGTTCTGAAATGCTCCCCAGGGAGTTGCTATGGAAGCACCTAATACAAAAACTGGACCATCTCAGAGCAATAAAAACAAGTTCTAGCAAAAATGTAATTCCCATTTCAATATTAATCTAAAAAATGTTTTGAAAAGATGACTAGAAATAAGAGAACTGGGAAACCAAAGTTAAGTATGATATTATTTATGCTATATGCATATTTAATTTTGGAAAGTTTTCAATCTTCAGTTCATTTTGTTTTCTTCTCATCTTTCTACATAAAAATTGATTTTACACATCTAAATAATTATATGCCATTTAAATTAAATACAATTCCCCTGTGAACCTATAATACTGTTTCTATGATATTCATTGTGTTGTGACTCCAACCTCACTCCATCATGTCTATTTGACCCATCTTTATTTCTCCTGATTTGTATTTTAAAAAACAGAATTTTCAAGTTTCCCCATGTTATCTACATGTAGTTATAAAATGCATAAAGTACTATAATGTGTATTCAGTATGTAATCAACCTGATCCTCACACTTCTGCATCAAGTCCACTAATGATTCATGATGAAATAATATGGCTTCCCTTTTGCAGGAGCTTTAGAAAGTGAATTTATTCCTGCTATACCTATAGCTTCCTTATTTTTGGTCCCTTCTCCATCTAAAAGGGAGAATTTCAGCATGTCCATTAAGGAAGCCATTGTCAAAAACACCAGGAGGTAACAGAACCTGAAGTACCTATGATCCAGGCTTTGAAGCTTGGCTCTGCCAACTTCTTCCCATATAAGTTGAACAATTTATCTGAACTCTTTATGCTTTTTGTCATCTCTAAAAAAGGGAACGAAAACAGAATTTATGATATATATTTATTGTGAGCATTGCATGAGTATGTAGAGCTTAAAATAGTGCTTGACTTGTGCAGAAGTATTCAACAGTTCTAGTTATTACATTTTATAAAAATTCTTTTAATTTCTGTCTCATATTCTAAAAAGTAGTATTGTATTATTTTCAGAGAGATTATTTTTTATTTCATATTGTACATCAAACTCTAGCCTCATTAGAGTTATAATGCTTTTATTCACCATTTAATGACCTCACATGTTATTAACCTACTTTTGCTGGACAGTAAGTGGAGTGTAATTTTGGAAGAAAATATCGAGTCAAGCAACTTGGGAATGAAACTTGATTTCCAAACTGTTGACTTTGGTATGCTGTTTAATGTATTTAAACCTAAATGCATTATCTATAAAAATCTGTGAAAAATAATAGTTCTCCTCACAGGATGTTTGTAATAATTGAACAATATAATATGAGAATGGCATCTTACTACTGGATCTCACATGTTTTAAAAGTTATTTCTAATTACTTAGAATGTCTTTAAAATTAACATTTTGATATCAGATATAACTGGTTTCAACAAATTTTTTAATCAACCTCACCCATTTTCCTTTCTTCCTTTCCATTCCCAATGTTACTACTATGGTTCAAGAACTCTTCGTCTCCAGCATGGCAATTGCCTGCAAGCCATCCTTTATACTGCTACCTTATTGTATTACTCCCTATTCCTGCTCAAAACAACACAGCTAATCATCTAATCCCTTGGACTGTTGATTTATATCCCTCCTTCAGAATATTTACGTGTTGTCCAAATAATCCATAACAAATGTTATTATTTTCATGTTAACAAAAATATCATAAAACTATCTCTTCCTCTGTGGCACAATACTATCCTTCAGAATGACTTTCAAGACCTTTAGTTCCTCACTAACCCTTTGTTTTTTAGGTTTTTTGCTCCTTGCTCATCATCACCCACCCTACTTTCTCCAAACTGCACTGCTAGCATTTCTCAAAAAAAAAGACTGATATTTTGCTTCCTAAATGTCTTGAACATGCATTGTATTCGCTTGAAATGATCTTCACTCCAGTCTCTCCTTGATAATCTTACCCACCATTCGAGGTCCAGATTAAAAAAAGCCATGTTTAATATTTTGTACTCAGAAATAATCTCTCTACTCTGTATTTCCAAAAGCCTATATATATCTTTCTTTTAAAGGTATCATAGGTACACTTTTAGTTAACTGTGTATACATTTTTATCTCTTCCTAAAATGTAATGACTTATTTATCTATGTATTCACTCCCTCTTCTTACATAAACCTTTCAACAGTGGATTTTATAAAGTATGGGCTCAGTAAATATTTGACTATTGAATTTATCAGTAGAATTTTGCTTTTTTCTTGAAAATATAAAAAAAATAATTAACTGTCCTTGTAAACAGCATACTATTACCAAAATTCATATGATTTGACTTTAGAAATTGCAAGTAACCTTTATAATAATTTTCATTCATTTGGGTTTTTTTGGAAAAGGTGGGGACTACTTTGATAAAAATACTCTTTTTGGAATTTACTCTGAGATACTGACTTCACTATAAATTGCAGATCTGAAGATCAACAAAGAGAATATTGACAGCCATGCCATTCTAAATTTAAAATCCACACTCAGAACTTGGTCGAAATCTGACTCTAATTCACTCTGTCCTCAAAATTCTTTATAAGCCCGGATTATCTGTTATCAAAGGATTACTTGGAAGGTGGCTCACCCCAAGATTTAATATACTGCTTAACAAAGAAATATAATTGTCAAAGTAATGAGAACATTGGCAGAATAATAAGAATTAAGACATTTAAAAAAAATGAATGTGACTGTCAAATAATATAGAATATCCGATGTCTGACTAATTACAACACTTTTCAAATAAAGTTGTAGGAATAGAGTAGATACATTAGAATTAGATACATTTTAGATATTTTTTGCTAAGTTAGAACCCAGAATAAATCTTTTCCAACTATCCAGCATAATACAATTCAATATTGTCACGTAGGAATGGAAAAGAAGAAAAGAAAATAGGTGAGGTTGATTAGGAAGGAAAGTGAATAAAAGTGATTATCTAATATATTTTTTTTCATTTTGCATTTCATATGTGTGAGGAAAGGACCTTAAAGAGACAATTTAGAGAGAAATTGGAGCTTAGTCTGATGGTTTGTGAGATCTCGGGAATTAAATATTTTCAATAAAGAAAAACAAAAACATGGGAACTATTACATTATAGACCACATTTAAATTTACTTTTTCTATATACTCTTTAATGCATGTAAAATGAATAAAATAACTATTTCATTTCCACCTCCTAATTAGAGGAGAAAAGTTTCTCTTTAAAACACCTACTCATTTACTTACATCTCATCATTTACTTTTTCTTACCTGTTTTATACTGATGTTATTTATACTTTATAATGAGCTATATTTTTCCCCGAAGCACAGAGAAAGAACAAACAAAGTATAATTTGACAGCTTGGTTTATATGAGTGTTTTTATTATGTTGTTTGTTGTAAGCCTGTACTTTATTTTCATTTTAATTGGCCTTCCTTATTCCTGCCTATTATTAGAAAATAAACTCTATAGTGATAACAACTGATAGACCAAGGAATTTTCCTTCTTATTAAACTTATATGAAAACATCTTCAGAGACTGTTAATAAAATAACTTTTATCTTCTGGAATATACTTTCATTCTTAGCCAACAGTTGTTCAAAAGTTTCATAGTTTATATAGCTTAGATTGTCAGGCATGTAAGAGATAAGACTTTAAAATATTCACATGTTAAGACAATATTTCAAATATCACATTTTGTGTCTCTTATGTATAATAGCAGTGTTTCACCTATGTGAATGGCATTTTAAAAGTACAATAAAATTAAATTAAATTGATTTCCAAAATTTCACAAATATTTCCTTTTCTTTCCATCTGTCCACATATCACTAGCCTCACAGACTATATGTAACTGCTTAACAATAAAAACATGTAGAATGGAAATATGCTGAAATAAAATAAAACCCAAAATAAAAATTGTGTTAATCTTACAAGGTTGATAAATCACAATCTTGCAGCACATAGTTAAAATAATGTGTTTAATAAATCCCATGAGACTAGAAGTAAGGGACGAACCAAAAGTGTTCTGTGATTTGACATATTAATGTTAAACTTGAAAATTTAAAGTTTAAATTTCAAGTTACACATAGACATAAACATATTTAAGGTAATTCTATTTATCATTAAATATTTGCTCTCTTCTTGAAGATATGACAAAAACTGATTGTCCTTTTAAACATCACACTTTTACCAAAATGCAGATAATTTGTCTTTAGAAATTGCAAGTAACCTTTATAAACCTTTAAGAAAAGTTTACATAAAATAAAGGAGAATAGATCATAACTATTCAACCCAGCAGAAATATATGGGATACATAATCATTTTGTGATTAATATACTTTTGTTTTGTTTTGTTACATATCCCTCCCCTTTTCTGCTTGCTCTTGCTGTGTTCATTTTTTGTGTTCTTCTATGTCTGCTTTGTCTCCCCCCATTGCGGCGACGCGCCGAGTTAGCTCATTGCGCAGGCAGCTTGCCCCGTTTGTGGGTGGGTCTGCTTCCATTCCCAGGCGGCTTTTTTGCTCCGTTCATGGGTAGCTTTGCTCCATTCGCAGGCGGCTTTGCTCCATTCGCAGGCGGCTCTGCTCCATTCGCAGGCGGCTCACCCTGCCAATGGCAGTTTTTGCCCTGCCCGTGGCGGCTTTTTGCCCTGCCCACAGCGGCTCTGCCCTGCCCACGGCGGCTTTGCCTTCTCAGGCGGTCTGCCTGCTCGGAGAGGTCCCCGGGAACTGAACCCAGGGCCTCCCATGTGGTGTACCGGTGCCCTATCCACTGGGCTATACAGCCAGCCCCATGATTGATATTCTTGACCTAAAAATATATGTATCTCCACAGGAAATGTCTTGGACTCACTATGAGAAACAAATGATTGGTGTGGCCCAGTCTAAAATTAATTGTAAATGAGTAATAGTGAATATGGTTTTGCATAAAGCATCTTTAAACATGCATCAGAGACAACTTCAAAGAACTGGAGGAAATTTAACTTAAGGAAAATAATGAATGAATGAATGAATGAATGAATGCTATGCATTCTAAGATTCTCATCTGCCAATGGATGGTTGAGGAACATCTGGATTTTAATCTTAGTAACAAAGATGTAAATCTGAAAGGATCACTATCAGCATGGCTATCTTTTTCCAAATGTGCTTTATAGAACACTAAAATTGTAATAAACCCAGTGAAAAAAAGTGCTCACATAAATTTATGAATCCACTGCATGATATATTCCCACTCAGAGATTCATAAAGCATGTTAGCATGTGAAACACTGAGAAGTTTGGAGTAGCGAAACATATTTACTTTGTCTAATAAGCGTTCCCCCAAACATTCTGTCCCATGTTGGATACAGAGTTCATCCACCCCATACACACTCTGCAGTGGGCAGACTAATGTCCCTTTGAATACACTGTGGAATTAGCGGTCTATTTACTTATATTTTACAAATTCTCATGGAAGACTTACCAAAAAGGAGGTGAATTGGTTAGCATGAAGGCTCAAAAAGAGGTGATTAAAAAGTTAAAAACTACCATGCCACCACAAACATTTATTGAGAGCCTAAGATGCATAGTATTCAACATTGTACTCTGATAATAATTTGGCTCCCAAATATCTTTAAATACTGGAAGAAAATATGCTGAGCACTTCTGGAATTTGCTCTGCTTTTTTAGTGTAACGCTGAGCACAACCTTGGTTTTTACACATGATATTTTCAGTTATTGTCTTGTCTAAGAATTGTCTTGTTTAAGGAAGTCTTGTCTGAGAATTCCTTCCAGACTCCCAAGTTTCCTCCCTAAATAGTTAGCACTAAACAACTTTGATTATTCAACATTTTAGTGGAAAGGGAAACAATGGCACTTCAAAAGTCTGTAGAAGAGAGGCATTCTTGTTCTCATTAAAAAAGAAAATGAAAAAAAAAAAGAGGTTAAGTTTTATGCAACTACTAAGTTACTCAGCCAGATTGTAGTCCTCTCATTTTGGTATAACAGTCAATCCAGTCTGCCATAGGGATAGAAAATGTAATTTAAATTTACTTTATTATATAACTACAATAGGACTGTCTTCATATTTTTCATTATTATTTGTGAATTCATTCATATCCATTCTTCTTTCTGGTAGTTTTGTCTTTTTTTAAATAAATTTTCTTCTTTACACTAACTTATCAGCAATTATTTTCCTATTCAGCGCAGACTCACATCATAGTATTCTGAAAAACTAGTTCTGGTAAAATAAAACTCTAGTTCAAAAATGAGTAAACACTTTTCCCAATAAACGATGTCCTCATAACAAATTATTATTTGTAGAGTTATAAAACATTTTAAAAGAATTTCAAAAATAATTTTTTAAAAATAAAATTTCACCTTTTCACATTTCCATATGAACTTCTTTGGAATTACCTGCATCCTATAAAACTACGTAGTAATGTGTATTTGTGTGTGTGTGTGTGTGTGTGTGTGTGTTGAGAAGAACTGGACAACAGGAGTAGGTAAGATTAACTAGAACTTAAAACTGTAGATATCTTACTGGGCTGGAACTAGAGAAAGGACAGAAACCTTGTGAAGACACAGATCTGCAAGCTCAGTCTCTCTGTGGGACTAGGCAGCAGGGTTGCTGATAAGAGTTTTAGAATTCTGGGTTGCTTTACGGTTCACAGAACTTCTAATGTTTATGGCTATTTGCCATGTGCTGTATTAAGTTTATAAAGATTTAGCATTTGGCCTCTTAGACTACAGGAGTCTCTTGGGTTTTTCATGCAGAAATGCAATGGGTCATCTCTCAGCTGAGTCTTAAAAGACCCTACATGTGTCCTTGAAGGATACTATAAGTGTCCATCTATTTCACCTTCGAATTTCAAAGATATTTTTAAACATGTATTCTAGCACTTCTTTAATATTTATGTCATTACAGATACCAGCAAATATCCATGTGAAAAATATTAACTTGAGCTTCCTTTTCTTTTTTTTTTTTTTACATTTTCTCTACTATAATTTATTATAGTTGCAAATGGCATCCTGCCCAAGTATTTTTGTTTCTCAAATGTCAAAAACAGACATTAGCCAGTAATCAAGCCCTTCCTGTGGAAACTGCCTGCCCCACCTCCTCCAACCCCTTCAATTCAAGCAAGAATTAGTAACTAAAGCCAGGTCCATAGAAATTTTTCCTAGTATATATATTTTTTGTTTTTTAATATTTTAGAGAATTTGTGGTTTATGAATCACAACAGCATCTGTGTAACATTTTGACAACAGGAATAGTACTTATAGGAGCCATTATTTCATCAGAAAACAACCACAACAGTAACAACCAATTTAATAATCTCCTTTTGGATGGAGACAAAGCTAGTTTTCACTGAAAGTAAGGATATATTAAGGGAGGACAGAGGAAGAGAAGGGAGGAGGCTAGTTCTATTTTGCAAATATGTTACTACTTATTGTTGTTCCTGAGGCATGACTATCCTTTCCAAGTTTTTTTTCCCGACACTTGCTTGAGTTTGATGATCCCACAAATTCTGTTCTCTCCCTCCCTCCCTCCCTCCCTCTCTCCCTCTGTCCTTAAACTATGTCCTAGTTCAATATAAGAAGAACTACATACATTATAAGAGATTGCCTGGTCTACTTACTCATATTCCTTCTCAGCTAACATTCTTATAGTTAAATGCAACTCCTGCCACAGGGTCTTTGCATAGTTTCCTATCTCAATCCCTCCTTCCTCCATTTGGTTATCCCTGGCTAATCCTTTGTATCTTACTGAAGGTATCTTCCCAGAGAAGATAAGAACACTTTTTTATGAGTGACAAACCATACACATTTTCTTCAAGAGCCTTATCAGAGCTTTTGCCAGTTTCTACTCTTTGGGTGATAAAATTCAATTATATCTGCTTTGAAATTGTAAGCTCATTACAGGCAGATACCACTGTATCAGATGACACTAATGTTTTTGCTCATCATTGACTTTAAACTTTACTTTTACAACTAGATTTTTATCATACAGATTTATCTTCTGAATTCCAGGACTCCCTCAAGGCTTCTTATAGGTTAGTCTAAACTGGCCTCACTCTGTGTCATAACTGAATTCTATCTATGCTCAACCCTGCTCTCTTGAAACAGGGCTTTATATAATTTATTGATAAATCATCTTATCAAAATGCAGTAAATTCCATAATACTTTTAAAAATTAAATCAAAACAGTAAAATATACATTCATTTTGATTCTTGTTCTCTGTGTTAGGTTTGTTCTCGAAAAAATTATTATGAATATAGACTTAGTTTTCCTTTATAATATTGAGGATTTTATCTTGACCATTTGAAAATTCAAATCTTTTATTTTTTTATTAGAAATATATATATCACAGTTTTTATATATTATGCAGATAATATAGAGTTCAAATATATCCCCTGCAAATGCACTTTTGCTATTATTAAAATTTTGTATTAGTGTGATACCTTTGTTATGATTGTTAAAATAATAATATTATAATTAGACTATTAATTATAGCCCACAGTTTACATTAGGGTTTGCTGTTTGGATTTTAGAGTACAATATTTTTTAAAAATTTTACTCTAATAACATATATACAACTTAAAATGTCCTCTTTGTAACCACATTCAAATATATAATTCAGTAGTATTAATTACAGTCACAATGCTGTGCTACCATCACCACCATGCATTACCAAAACTTTACCATCACCCCAAATAGAAATTTAGTACAATTAAGCATCAGCACCCCATTCCCTATTCTCACCACTGTTCCTGGTAACCTGTGCTATTCTAGTTTCTGACTGTATGAATTTGCTTAATCTAATTATTTCATGTAAGTGAGATTATATAATATTTGTCCTTTTACCTCTGCTTATTTCACTCAACATAATGTCTTCAAGGTTGCATGAATCAGAACTTTATTCCTTATTATGGCTGAATAATATTGCATTGTATATGTATACCACATTTTGTTTATCAGTTGATGGATACTTGGGTCCTTCCATCTTTTGCTAATTGTGACTAATACCACCATTAATATCAGTGTGTGAGTATCTGTTCAAGCCCTGCTTTCAATTCTTTGGGTATATACCTGGAAGAGGAATTGCCCGGTCATATGGTAATTCCATATGTAACTTTCAGAGAACCTGTCAAACTGTTTTCCACAGCAGCTGCACCAGTTTACATCCCCACCAACAAGGAATGAATTTTCCCATTTCTCCACTTCCTCTCCAACAACTGAATTTTTTTTCCCTTTTTTAAATAGTAGCCATTCTAATGGGTGTGAAATGATATCACATTTTGGTTTTGATTTGCACTGCCCTAATGGCTAATGATGTTGAATAACTTTTCATGTGTTTTATGATCATTTGTATAACTACTTTAAAGAAATGTCTGTTCAAGTCTTTTGCCCATTTTTAAATTGAGTTGTCTTTTTGTTGTTGAGTTATAGGATTTCTTTAAAAATATGGATGTTAAACCCTTATCAGATATCTCTCCATTTTCTCTCCCTCTGTATATCACATTTTTATTTTCATGATGAAGTCCTTTGATACACAAATATTTTTTATTTTGATGAAGTCCCACTAATTTATTTTATCTTTAATTGCTTGTGCTTTGTGGTGAAAAATCTAAGAAACCATTGCCTAACACAATGTCCTAAAGATGCTTCTCTAAGTTTTCTTCAAGGAGTTTGAGAGTTTTGGTTCTTCTACTTACATCTTTGATCCATGTGCATATAATTTTTATACATAAAATTACACAGGGGTCAGCCTTCATTCTCTTGCATATGGATGTTCAACTTTCCCAGCATCATTTTTTAGAATAGATTATTCTTTCCCCATCGAGTGACTTGACAACCTTGTCAGAAATCATTTGGCTGCTCTCCACATTCTTCAATGAGTAAACATATTCCTTTCTGAGGTGTTCTTGGTCACAGGTTTATGGGATTCTTCAAGGGCCATGGAGGTTACTGCCAGACACAGCATGACCTCTAATCAGACAAGTGAACTGTAGAAACTCACTACTACTCCACCAAGAAACCCCCATAGGAGAGGCTAACCTGGGCACAGAGGTTCTGAATTGAAACCCACAGAGCATTTTACAAGAGTTCTGACCTGGATGGGGTAAACCTCAGGGCATTTTTTTATACTGTATCATTATTACTGGATTAAAGAATTACTGCATCTTGTTAGGAGGTTCATTTTATCATTGCTCCCAACTTCATATTCGAAGCCCTGAGAATTTCAAGTGGGGTATATTGAAATAGACATCAGTTTCTTGACATCATTTTTGTATACAATTTTTAAAATTCTTTCATAACCCTATTGAGTGTTTTTTTAACTAAATTAAAATGGCTCAAATGAACTGCCCAGCTCCAGTGGAAGTCACATATAAGAACAGAAGATTTCTTATCACACACAATCCAACCAACACAGCCTTAAGAAGTGTGGAGTTACCACAATAGGAAGAGTATGTGAAGCAACTTACGACACAGGTCTTGTGGAGAAAGAAGACATCATGCTCTTGATTGGCCTTTTGATGATGGTGCACCACCATTCACCCAGATTGCTGATGATTGGTTAAGTCTTGTAAAACTTAAAGTTTAATGAAGAACCTGGTTGCTGCATTGCTGTTCATTGTGTTGCAGTCTTGGGAGAGCCCCAGTGCTTGGCCCTAGCATGCATTGAAGGTGGAATGAAATAGGAAGATGTAGTACAGTTCATAAGACAAAAGTGGCATGGAGCTTTTAACAGCAAGCAACTTTTGTATTTGGGGAAGTATCGTCCTAAAATGCGGCTACACTTCAATGGTCACAGAAACAACTGTTGCATTCAATACAATTGGGGTGGCCTGACGCTATTGCTTTTGAAGTGGAACTTGAGAAAGGACCTAATTTGTCAAACATATTGGCCAACATGTTGGTGAATAAGTCTAATGAAGCATCCATAGGAGTATTAAAAAGCAGTTTTACCATGCTACAAGTTTGACAGAATTGCAACCTCTGTGGGTCACAATCAGCCTATTTGGATCCTGGCAGGTCAGCACTTAAAATGGACTTATCATTTGTAACAAATGACCTTTCCTGAAATCATGCAGTATTGAGTTATAAGTCTTCTTTAGATCTATTCCCATGCCAGGATCTTATCAATAAATAAGAAATTTTGAGAGATTAGCTGCCAAAATATCCAGCACAATACTTGTATATTTTTAGTATCATACAGAACTTAAAATCCCAGGAACTATGAACATTCTAAACCTTATGTGGTTTATTCCTCCAGTCATTTCAAACAATGAAAGTAGGGCCTATATGGTTATTTTCTTGTTCACATCTCCCACATTCTTATCAGTTATACATCAGGTTTGGCAACCACTGAATTTTGTTGGGATTTTTATCCAGTCTTATAACGATTATCAATAAATCTCATTTTATGACTTCAGAGAAAACCTCCATTTTGAAAATCTGCATTGTACAGAAGCAGAAATCTTTAATGTCTCCAGACAAAAAGAAAGCCTTACTGTCAATTTAATGTTTGCATTTTGGGGTGCAACTTAACTGGGAGGGCCTGACAAAGGAATGGGAGGGGGCTATTAAGTAGTTTTAGTAAAATGTTGCTTTCGTCTTGTGCAGAACATGTAGAATATGCTCTTTAATTTAGTAAATATTTTTAAAAGGTTATGGTAGCTACAATAATTCTTAATTATAAATTTCTGAAGTTCTTGTAATTTTCTGTATCTGTTGGAAATTGTTTATTAGCTTTGTCTGAAGTGTGATTATTTTTCCTTCTGTTTCCAACCTCTTACAAAAAAAGTAGGTTTCTGCTAATGAATTCAGCAGACATATAATAATTTATATTTTTTGAGCTGTGTAACTTAATATTGGATAGTTGATAATTGATTATGTAATTGATAAAACGGTGATGTGTATTAATGTTAGTTCAACCATATATTTATACTGTCTTGGAATATGTGGTTATGGTTCTGTGGGAGAAATAATTTGTCAGTGTTCACTAGCGTGTAAAAACCTAGTGTGGGAGTTTAAAACATCTAAATAAATAATGAAATGGAAAAAAATAATCTGGCCATAGACATGAGGTTTCATTTCTGAACTCTCAATTCAAGTCCATTAATCTATGTCTATCCCTTGTGCCAGGACCATGCTGTTTTGATTACTATGGCTTTGTAATAAGTTTTAAGATTTTTGATTACTATATCTTTGTAGTAAGTTTTTAAAATCAGGAACTCTAAGTCCTCTAGCTTTGTTATATTTTTTTCAACATGGTTTTGGCTATTCAGAGTCCCTTACCCTTCCACATAACTTTGATGATTGGTGTTTCTGTTTCTGCAAAGCAGACCACTGGAATTTTTATTAAAATTTCATTAATCTGTAAATTGCTTTGGGTAGAATTTATATCTTAATGATGTTTAGTCTTCCAGTCCATGGACATAGAATGTCTTTCCATTTATTTAGCATTCTTTGTTTTGTTTTAGCAATATTTTATAATTTCCTATGTATAAGTCCTTTACATCCTTGGTTAAATTTATTCCCAGATAATTGATTATTTTAAGTTGCTTTTGTAAATGGAAATTTTTCTGGATTTCCTCTTTAGTTCATTCTTTACTAGTATATAGAAACACTACTGATTATCACATGTGGTTATTGTATACCACCATGTTGATGAATTCAATTAAGCTCAAATAATTTTTTTGCAGGTATTTCAGGATTTTCTATATATAGGTTCAAGGCATCTGCAAATAGAGAAAGTTGTCCTCCTTTCTTTCTAACTTAGATGAGTTTTATTTCTTTTCCTTGTCTAATTGCTCTGGTGAGTAATCTGATGACACTGATGACAAACAATGGTGACAGTGGGCATCCTTGTCTTGTTCCAGACCTTACAGGGAAAACTTTCAGTCTTTCAACATTGAGTATGATGCCATCTGTGGTTTTATCACATATTTCCTTTATTTTGAGGAAGCTTCTATTCCTAATTTTCTAGGCAATTTTATCAATAATCAGTTTGGGATTCTATCAAATGAACTTTCCTGCATTAATTAATATGATCATGTGTTTTTTTTTTCTTCATTCTATTAATGTTGTCTATAACATTAAATGACTTTCCTATGGTGAACCACCCTTGCATAGCTGGGATAAATCCCACTTGATCATGGCATATAATTCTTTTAGTGTTGCTGTTGGAATTAGTTTGCCAATATTTTGTTTGGGATTTTTGTATCTATATTCATACAGGATATTGGTCTTTTCTATTTCTGGATTTTTTATTAGGGTGATCATAGCTTCAGAGAATGAGATAGGATGTGTAACCTCCACTTCAAATTTTTGGAAGAGTAGGGCTGATATTAATTCTTCTTAGAATATTTGGTAAAATTACCCTGTAAAGCCATCTGGTCCTGGGCTTTTCATAGTTGGTAGGTTGTTGGTTACTGATTCAATCACTTTACTTGCTATTGGTCTGTTGAGATCTTCTATTTCTTCTTGAATCTGCATAGGTATTCTATGTGGTTTCTAGGAATTTGTCCATTTCATCTAGGTTATGTAATTTGTTGCCACACAGTTGTTCAAAGTATCCACTTACAAAACATTTTATTTCAGTAGGGTCAGTAATAATGTCTGCCTCTTCATTTTTTTAGTTACTTTCGTCCTCTCTCTTTGTTGGTCTAGATAAAGGTAAATAGATATGCTTGATTGTTTCAATGAACCAACTTTTGGTTTTGTGGATTCTCTCTATTGCTTTTTTAATTCTCTTTTGCTTTGCCTCTGTTTTAATCTTTGCTATTTCCTTCCTTCTTCTCACTTCGGATTTACTTTGCTCTTGTTTTTCTAGTTCCTCCAGTTGTGAGGTTAGGTCTCTGACTTTAGATCTTCTTTTTTAATGTAGACATTTAGAACATATAGAATTTCTCTGTCAGCACTGCATTTGCTGCATCATCTAAGTTTTGGTATGTTGAGTTTTTGTGTTTCTTTGCATCAAGGTATTTTCTAATTTCCCCCAAGATTCCTTCTTTGATCCATTGATTGTTTATGGACTATGTTGTTTAATTTCCACCAATTTGTGAATTTTCCACTTCTCTCTTATTCATTTCTAAATTTCATTCCATTGTGGTCAAAGAACATACATTATATCATTTAAATATTTTAAAAATTTTACTGAGACTTGTTTTATGACCTAACCTACAGTCTGTCCTGAAGACTGATTTTGCCACTGTTGGGTGACTATTCTATGTATATCTGTCAGGTCTATTTGGCTTATAGTATCATTCAAGTCTTCTATTTCC
This sequence comes from Chaetophractus vellerosus, assembly GCA_004027955.1. Taxonomy (NCBI): domain Eukaryota; kingdom Metazoa; phylum Chordata; class Mammalia; order Cingulata; family Chlamyphoridae; genus Chaetophractus; species Chaetophractus vellerosus. The sequence continues at coordinate 1,634 of PVKH010006947.1, read as the reverse complement.
TTATTGATCTTCTATCTAGATGATCTATCCATTACTGAAAGTAGTGTATTGAAATCTCCTACTACTAATGTAGAACCCTCTATTTCTACTTATAAATCTGTCAAGATTTATGTATTTTGGAATTTATATATTTTTCCATTAGGGGAGTGTGTGTGTGTGTGTGTGTGTGTGTATAATGCTTTCCTTCTGAATTGAGCACTTATCAGTATATAGTGATTTTCTTTGTCCCTCATGACGGTTTTTGACTTACAGTCTATTTTATATGATTACCCCTGCTCTCTTTTGGATATACTTACATGGCATATATATTTTTTGCCATCCTTTCACTTTCAACCTACTTATGCCTCTGAATTTAAGATGAGTCTCTTGTTAACAGCATATAATTGAGTCATGCTTTTTTATCCATTCTACATATATTTGACTTTTGACTAAAGAGTTTAATGCATTTGCATTTAGAGTAACCACAAATAATGCAGGATTTTCTCCTGACATTTTGCTAATTGTTCTTTGTAAATCATATACATTTTTCTCTCAATTTTCCATTAATGCTTAATTTCAAATTCCTTTGATTTTTTTAGTCCCTCATCATTTCATTCTATAAATATTCTCTTGGTGGTTACTATGTGTGACAATTTGAGATCATTTTTGTGAATCCCAAAAAGAGAAAGATTGTTTGTAAACTAATCTATTCCTCTGGGTGTGATCCTTTGATTGTATTAAATTCACTGAGGGCCCTCTGATTAAGTTTACTTGATAAAATCAATCTACAGCTTCTGATTGGGCTACATTAGTAAGGTGTAACTCAGGCTAAGTCTCCGCCCCCTTGGTGGGCCAATATAATTGGACAATCACTCAAGAAGACATGGAAAAGGACAGAACTTTGTCATTTTGATCCTGTCATGTGACAGAAAGGAGAAGGCTCTAACAGCTAAAGGCCCAGGAAGAGAGATGAGCCATTCACCTGGTAGCTAGCAGCTGAACGAGGGAAAAGAACTGAGACTGATATAGGAAGCCCTGAGAGAGAAGCCCATGCCAGCCTACAGCTGAGATTGGGAAGAAACTGGGCCCATGAAGCCTCAAGAGGAAGAGGAAGCAGAAGCCCAGGAAGGAGAGACCAGGCAGAGATCACTGACCATCTTGCTTCAATATGTGGCAACTGACTTAGTAAGAAAGCAACCCTGAGTTGGACTTTTTAGGGCCTTGTAACTGTAAGCTTTTACCCAAAATAAATACGCTTTATAAAATCCAACAGATTTCTGGTACTTTGCATTGGCACCCTTTTGGCAAACTAATACACCATGGAAATAAAAATGTAACTCCTAAATCTAAGACAATCATGTTTGATTTGAAACCAACTTAATTTCAATAGCATACATAAATGCTGTTCCTATACCCTTCCACCCTCCCATTTTTGGTTGTACTTGTTATAAATTATATACCTTGTGTGATGGCTAGGCTAATGTGTCAACTCGGCCAGGTAATTGTGCCCAGCTGTTGGGTCCAGCAAGCCTGGGGCTAATTGCATCTGCATCAATCAGCAAGATTGGATGAAGAATGGATGACGCTGTTATCCATTCAGTTGACTGCTTATAAAAGGGAACTGATTTCAACATTCGGAGAGAATTTCCCAGCTC
>PVKH010006946.1:0-12136 GCA_004027955.1 Chaetophractus vellerosus | reverse complement strand
TTTATTTATTATATATCCCCCCCTTTCTGCTTGTTCTTGCTGTGTTCATTTTTGCGTTCTTCTGTGTCTGCTTGTCTCCCCCCACTGCGGTGACCCGCCGAGTCAGCTTACCGCATGGCAGTTTGCCTGCTTGGCGGCGGCTTGCCTTCTCGAAGCGGTCTGCCTGCTCAAGGAGGCCCCGGGAACTGAACCCGGGGCCTGCCATGTGGTAAACCGCAGCCCTACCAATTGAGCTACAGCCAGTTCCCCATTAATCCCTCTTTTAAACGCATATGATAGTTCCTTCAGATATATGATAATGGTGAACGTTTCCTTTTCTGTCACTGTTCTTTACCCTGCTAATCATCTTCAGTCCCTTCATCCTTTTATGGTACCATTTAATCCCAAGCCACTATGCTGTTGATGGTCATAGGTAGAGTCCAACATAAGAGGATATGGAAGGGTAGTTGAGTGATTCAGTGGCTGGGATATCTTCCAACCAATGGATGCGGAGCAATCCAGATCAATACTTCTGTCAAATAATTACAAGATGGAAGAAATGAATCCAAATATAGCATTAATTATGATCAATGTAAATGGACCAAATTACCTGGCTAAAAGACAAATATTGTCAGACGGGATTACAAAATAAAATACAGCTCTAAGTTATTTGCAAAGACACATCTTAAAACAGAAAACTTGAATGTAAAATTTATCAAAAAGAGATATTTTTTCACAAAGATACTAATTTAAAAATTGGGAAAGTTGTATCCATAGCAGACAAAATAGGTTTATAGGCAAAAGAACTATAGATACAAAGAGGATCACTATATAAAAGGCTCAATTTATGAGAAAGTTGTTACAATTCTTAACAAGTTTACATGTATATGCACTTAATAACATATTGAACATATTTCATATATTCAAAGACATATAAAGCAAAAACGTCTGAATTACAGAGAAATTGACTAATCTACAAAATAATGGAAGAATGGTACATATGTTCTCAGTATCTGACATATAAAAAACAACAAAAGCATCAGTAATGATGTAAAAAATTTGAACAATGCAAAAAGCTTGATTTAAAGTGTATCTATGAAACAATGAATTCAACAACTTGAAAATATGCATTATTTTCAAGCATATATGGGTTATTTATGAAACCAGGCCATAAAAAAAGATTTCAAAAAATTTCAAAAAATCAGTATCTCAATACTTCATTATCTGAAAACAAATATTTAAATTAAAAATTAGTAAAAAAGAACCATGAAAGAAAATTATATTCTTGAAAATTCAATAACACATTTCTGAACTGCCCACATATCATATAGAAAAATGAAAATTAGAAAATACTTAGAACTAAAATATAACAAAAACACTATTATTAAAAATTAGTAGAATGTAGCTAAGTGCACACTTTATGGCCTTAAATACTTAAAACATGAAATAAGAAAGGTTAAAAAACTAATAAGCTAAGCATCCAACTTTAAAAATTAGGAAAAGAACAATAGAATAAACATAAAAATTGAAAAGGAAATAAAATAAAAGTAGAGATTAATAAAATCGAAAACAAAGATACAATAAAAAGGAGACAACAAAGCCAGATATTGGTTCTGTGCAAAAACTAATAAAACTGACATACCTCTGGCAAGAGTGAATGAGAAAATAATAAAGAGGACACAAACAATATTAGGAATAAAAAAAGGTCACACATGAAAAAAAAAACAAACAAGGGGAAGTACACAACTATATATGCCATAGATATTAAGATATTAAAAAGTTAAGAGAAATTTATGAAACCCTTTAGATGAAATGAACACATTCCTGGAAAAATATAAATCACCAAAATGGACTCAGATTTAGAAAATCTATAATGTCTTATTATTATGAAAGAGATTAAATAAATCTGTAACATCCTTTAACTGCCAAACTAGCCACAGTTGCAGTTGCTGGGTCAGATATGGTATCTTTGCTGGAGCAGATCAAGACAACTTCCACTATGTAGTTTCCAGCCAGCGATCTGACAAATGAATTATTTTCCAGCACGATCAATAAGGAAGATCAGAAGCAATACCCATTCATATGTATTGGGCAACAATGCATATTTACCAACTTTGGGTGGAGCCAAAAGCAACAAAGGACTCTGTAACTGGGCCAGGCTATGGTACAAGCAGCCCTGTCATTTGGGCTATATGACATGGTAGACTCTGTGGTTCTAGAGGTTTCTGTGGTATGAAAATATACCATGTGAATTTTATGGAAAGAAACAACAGGAAAATCAACATATAGTCAATGCTCTAGGGTTCTGGAATAAGGCCATGTCATTTTTGGCTGCAGAAGCCATTCAAAAAACATCTACTGAAATACTACTGAGCCCTGATAAAGACAGTGTATCTGACCATCAGACATTAAGATGCCCTGAAATAAGATCTGGCCATAATGAGTTGAGTTCGGTCAGACCCACTAAGTCATGAAGTCAGGCAGATCCAGCTGTATTCTATCATAAGACGGAAATAATACATCCAAAATCAGACAAAAGCAGGCCCAGAAGGCACAAACTGCATGAGCAAGTGGCCCTGAAGCCCATGTATCCACTTTCACTGTAACAGTACTTTTCTTCAAATGATACCTGTGGCCATATGGAGAGTCCTTAAAACCTGATTAAATGACAGAGAAGGAAAAATAGTTCAAGAAGGATCAGCTCAGTATGTCAGTGGGAGCCAAAAAAAAATGGTCTGCTGCTCCACAACAGCCTCACTCAGGCGTGGCCTTGAAAGTCTGTAATGAGGGAAATCCTCCCAATTGGCAAAGCTCCAGGAGGGGCACCTAGTCATTCTCCGTGTGGAAAAAAATAAGTGGCCTAACAGAAGATACAAGGACTCGAAGATAGTGAAGATCGGCCTGGCTGACCAGTCCAGGGACCTGGAAGAAGAAAGACTGGGAGGTCAGTGACAAAGAAGTCTGGAATAGAGGCTTGCTTGCAGATGGACTTATAGAAGTGACCGTGAAGCGTGAAGATGTTTACAAGACATGTTAGGACCTTCCAGAGAGCATTCCTCCATAGATAAAGTACTCAACTACCAAGGAGACAGAACATAGTTGACATCATCTAACCCGTCTTCAGCCACCACAGTGTCAGCACAATAGATATATGACTGGCATAATCATGGTGGTAGGGGTAGAGATAATGAATGGAACCAGCAGTATGAGCTCCCACTCACCAAGACCCATTTGGATATTACCACTGCTGAATGTCCAACCTTGCTAGCAACAGATACCAACACTGAGTTATTCTTATAGTGTCATCTCTTCATTTGATTACTTTGCTATCCTTCTACCCTTGAAGGGGAAAGTATTCAACTTAACTGGGATCAATACATATTCCAAGGGTGAGTTTGCCTTTCCTGTCTGGAGGGCTTTGCCTATGACGTCTACCCAAGGACTGATACAATTTTTTATATACTGACACACAACTCCAAATAACATCATCTTGGACCAGGAGTGAGCACATGACCATCCAATCTACTGGTTCCATCATATGCTATACCATCCAGAAGTCACCAGTCTGGTAGAGAGGCGAATGACCTCTTAAAGGTAAATATACAGCTGAGACACCAGGTTGGGGATAACAACCTGTAGAGATGGGGCATCAATTGCCAAGATACAATATGCATTGTATCCTAAATCATTGACCATCATATGGTTCTGTGTCCACAATAGGTAGAATACATTGTCCAGGAACCAAGGAGTAGAAACAGGAGTGGCACTTCTTATCTACACTCAATGGCTCACTTGGGAATTTATGATCTCTATCCCCACTACTTTAGGCTATGTGGGCTGAGAAATCTTGGTCCCCAGAAGTGGAACACTTCCAGCCAGGGGACATAGGAAGAATCCTATTGAACTTAAATGATAATAATTGCCCAGTCACTTCCAGCTACTTCTGTCAAGAGACCAGCAGGAAAGGAAAGAAGTCACCATGTGCAGGAGTAATTTTCCCAATAACTCAGAGGAGGTAGAACTACTGCTACACAACAGGGCCAGGAAGAATATGTTTGATACTCAAACGATCCACTAGGGCATCTCTTGGTCCTTCCATGCAAAATTTTAATGATAAATAGGTACATAGAGCAGATATATTCTGAGAAGTGCATGGTAACCAAGGGCTCAGGCCCCATAGGCATGAAGGTCTGGATCATCCCGCCAAGCATGCTGCCTAGACTAGCAGAGATGCTAGCTTAGGATAAGGGGAATCTAGAATGGGTAATGAAGGAGGGGGATAATGAGTGTCAGTTTCAGCCTAAAGAGCAACTGCAGCAGTAGGGGTTGTCATTCAATTCACTAACCATTCTCTTGTAAGTTCCTCAAGAAACAAGACCAGAATCCTAGAGAAACTATGCCCAGATGGGGCAAATTTACAATAAGAGGCAAAAGGATCTGAGAGTTGCAAGGGGTGAACTGTAAAGGATGTAATTGTGCTTCACCCAAATCCCTTCTTCAGGGCTGAAGCACCCATTCCACAGCTGTTGGGAATAACAGCTGCAGACGCTGCTAGGAGTTGCTCACAGCCTCAGGAAATTGATTTGCTCTAGGTTTTGCCCTCTCAAGGGGAAGTCATGGTCAAGAACTAGCATCCTGTTAGCATACCACATAGTAATGACTAGCGTAGCTGATTTGGGGATACAAAAGCCCAGCCCCCTTAACTCAATTTTGGATAATTTTCAACAGCCATCTTCATTCCACAGCTGAAGGCTTAGCTGCAGATCACATTATGGGTCAGATTTTCCCTCTACCCAGCCCTACCTTCCTCATTTCCTTAGAGGTACATATCCCCAAATCATCCCCTAATAAACCTTTTATAAGCAACTCTTCAGCTCAGTGCCTGTTTCCAGGGAATACAATCTAAGACAAATGCCATCACTCCTCAATTTACTATATAGATTCAATACAATTCCATTTAATACCTGTACATATTGAATATGGCTACAAATTCTTTGACACTCCTCCCATTGAGACATTGGGTTTATTTTCTCTTCCCTTGAATCTGGTTTTGCCTATAACTGCTTTGACCAAGAGAGTACAGTGGAAGGGATGCTATTCCAAGTCCAGGCTGAGCCTTTTTTAAAAAACTGACAGCTTCTGCCTTGATCTCTTTGAATCCTGAACTACCATGTTAGGCCCTGGCTTGTGCTACATATACAAAGATGATAAACAATGGAGATGTGGTTCCCTTTCCTCATGTAGATTACATTGGTGGACACAAATAATAAATTAAAATTACACAAAAAATCATGTAAACAAAATTGTGATAAATGCTATGAAGAAGACATAGTGGTGCTATTACAACATATAGGATGGGGGTACAAGAGATGAGGAAGTTAGAGAAGGAGTTCTTTAGTAAATCACATTTCTATTTACATTTTTATTTTTTTCCCTTTATTAGAGAAATTATGGGTTTACAGAACAATCATGCATAAAATACAGGATTCCCATACATTACCCCACCACCAACACTTTGCATTGTTATGTAACTTTTGTCACAATTGATGATAGTACATTTTATAATTGTACTAATAACTAAAGTGTAACTTAATTCATGTTGTATAGTGTAGTTCCATGGATTTTTAAAAATTTATTGTTACCATATTTATAATCTAACATTTTCCTTTTAATCACATTGAGATATATATTTTAGTGTTCTAAGTTGCATTCACAATGTTGTGCTACTGTCACCACCACCTGATACCAAAACATTTCCATCATTCCACATATGAAGTCTATACATTTAAGTCTTAACTTCCCATTCCCTGTACCCACCCCAACCACTCTAACCTATATTCTAGATTCTGTCTTTATGAGTTTGTTTATTCTAAATATTTAATATCAGTGAGATCATGCAATATTTGTCCTTTTGTGTCTGGCATATTTCATCCAATATGATGGCTTCAAGGTTAATCAATGTTGTCACATGTACCAGGAACTTCATTCCTTTTTAAGGCTGAATAATATTCCATTGTGTGTATATAACACATTTTATTTATCCATTAATCAGTTGACAGACACTTGGGTTGCTTCCATCTTTTGGCAATTGTGAATAATGTCTCTAGGAACATTGGTGTGCAAATATCTATCAAGTCCCTGCTTTCAATTCTTTTGGGTATAACTGGTAGTGGGATTGCCAGGTCATATGGTAGTCCTACACTTAGCTTTCTGAGTAACTATCAAACTGTCTTCCACAGCAGCTGAACCATTTTATGTTGCCACCAACAATGAATGAGTGTTCCAATTTCTCTGCACCCTCTCAAACTCTTATTTTCCATTGTTTTTAACAGCAGCCTTTCTAATGGTATGAAATTGCATTTCATTGTGGGTTTGATTTTTATTTTCCTTGATGGCTAACGATGTTGCGCATCTTTGTGTGCTTTCTGGCCATTTGTATTTCTTCTTTGAAAAGATGTCTGTTCAACTCTTTTGCTCATTTGTTAATTGGGTTGTTTTACTTTTTGTTAAGTTGAAGGATTTCTTGATACATACTGGATCTGAATCCTTTATTGGATATGTAGTTTCCAAATATTTTCTCTCATTGTGTAGACTGTCATTTTACCTTCAGAATAAAGTCCTTTAAAGAACAAAAGTTTTTAATTGTGATGAAGTCCCATTTATCTGTTTTTTCTTTTGTTACTTGTGCTTTGGGTATAAAATCTAAGAAACCATTGCCTAACACAAGGTCCTGAAGATGCTTCCTATATTTTCTTCTAGGAGTTTGATAGTTCTGCCTCTTATATTTAGATCTTTGATCCATTTTGAGTTGATTTTTTATATGGTGTGATTTTTTGCATATAGAGATCCAGTTTTCCCAGAACCATTTGTTGAATAGACTGTTCTTTTCCAATTGAGTGGTCTCTGCCACCATGTCAAAAATCAGTTGACTATAAAAGTGAGGTTTGATTTCCAACCTCTCAGTTCTATTCCAATGGTCCATATGCCTGTCCTTGGGTCAGCACCATGCTGTTTTGATTACTATGGCTTTGTAATGAATTTTAAGATCAGGAAGTGTGAGTCCTCCAACTTAGTTTTCTTTTCAAGATGGCTTTAGCTATTCAGGGCCTTTTACCCATCCATATAAATTTGATGATTGACTTTTCCATTTCTATAACAAAGGTTATTGGAATTTTTATTGGAATTACATTGAATCTATAGATTGCTTTGGGTAATATTGATATCTTAATGATATTTAGTCTTCCAATCCATGAACACTGAATATCCTTCCATTTATTTAGATCCTCTTTCATTTCTTTCAGCAATGTTTTGTAGTTTTCTGTGTACAAGTACTTTACATCCTTAGTTAGGTTTATTCCTAGGTATTTGATTCTTTTAGTTGTTATTGTGAATGGAGTTTTTTTCTCAATTTCTTCTTCTGATTGTTCATTGCTTGTGTATAGAAACACTATTGATTTGGGTATGTTGATCTTGTACCTGCTACTTTGCTGAATTCATTTATTAGCTGTAGATGCTTACTTGTCATTTTTTCAGGATTTTCTGTACATAGGATCATATCATCTGTAAATAGGGAAAATATTACTTCTTCCTTTCCAATTTGGATGTGTTTAATTTCTTTTTCTTACCTAATTGCTCTGGTAAGCACTCTCAGTACAATGTTGAATAACAGTGGTAACAGTGGGTATCCTTGTCTTGTAAAAGCTTTCAGGTTTTCACGATTAAGTAGACTGTTAGCTGTGGGCTTTTCATAAAAGTCCTTTATCATTTTTAGGATGTTTCCTTCTATTCCTAGTGTTCTATGTGTTTTTATCAAGAAAGGGTACCATATTTTGTCAAATGGCTTTTCTGCATCAATCGAGATAATCATATGGTTTTTTTTCCCTTCATTCTACGAATGTGGTGTACTACATTAATTGATTTTTTTATGTTGAACCAAAATTGCATACCAGGAATAAATCCCAATTGACCATGATGTATAATTATTTTAATATGCTGTTGGATTTGACTTGATAGTGTTTTGTTAAGGATTTTTGCATCTATATTCATAAAATATATTGGTCTGTAGTTTTCTTTCCTTGTGGTCTCTTTATCCAGCTTTGGTGTGAGGGTGGTTTCGGCCTTGTAGAATGAGTCAGGGAGTATTCCCTCCTCTTTTTGGAAGATTTTTTGGAAGACTTTGAACAGAATTGGAGTTAATTCTTCTCTTAATGTTTGGTAGAATTTCTCTGTGAAGCCATCTGGTCCTGAGCTTTCCTTTGTTGGGAGTTTTTTTTTTAATATATATTTTTTATTTATTTTTAAAATATACTTAGATAACATAAAATGCTACATAAAAAAATATAAGGGATTCCCATATGCCCCACTCCCCACACCTCCCACTTTCCCCACATTAACAACTTCTTTTATTAGTGTGGTAAATTCATTGCAATTGATGAACACATTTTGGAGCATCGCCACAAAGCATAGATTATAATTTACATTGTATTTTACACTCTCTTTTTGTGAGGTTTTTGATTACTGATTGATTCTCTTTACCAGTAATTGAGTCAATGTAGGTAGTTTGTGTTTCTAAGAATTTGTCCATTTCGGCTAGGTTATTTAATTTATTGGCATATAGTTGTTCATAGTATCCACTATTAGGCCTTTCAATTTTAGCAAGGTTGGTAGTGAGGTCCTTTTTTCACTTCTGATTTTCGTTGTTTGTATCCTTTCTCTTTTTTTCTTTGTAGTGTAGCTAAAGTTTTCTTGATTTTATAGATCTTTTCAAAGAAACAACTTTTGTTTTTTGTTGAGTCTATTGTTCTTTTTGTTTTATATTTAATTTATCTCTGCTCTAATCTTTGTTATTTCCTTCCTTTTGCTCACTTTGTGTTTAGTTTGTTGTTCTTTTTCTAGTTCTTCCAGTTTTGAGATTAGGTCTCTGATTTGAAGTCTTCCCTTTTTAATGTAAGCATTTAGAGCTATAATTTTCCCTCAGCACTGCCTTTGCTGCACCCCATAAGATTTGGTATCTTGTATATTCATTTTCATTTGCCTCAAGAAATTTCCTAATTTTGCTTCTGATTTTCTCTTTAACCAACTGGTTGTTTAAGAGGATGTTGTTTAATTTCCACATATTTGTGAATTTTCCCTTTCTCCTTCTGTTATTGATTTCTAGCTTCATTTTGTTATGGTCAGAGAATATATATTGTATGATTTCAATATTTTTGAATTTGAGACTTGTTTTGTGGCCCAACATATGCTGTATCCTGGAGAATGAACCACATGGACTTGAGAAGAATGTGTATTTGGTTTTCATTGGGTGCAGTGTTTTCTCTCTCTCTCTCTCTCTCTCTATATATATATATATATATATGTTAGGTCTGGTTGGCTTAGTGTATCATTCAAGTCTTGTACTTCCTTATTGAGCTTCTGACTAGATGTTCTATCCATTTTTGGGAGTGTTGTGTAAAAAGTTTCCTAGAACCATCAATTTCTCCTTTTAAATCAGTCAGTATTTGCTTCATATTTTTGGAGCTTTGCTGGTAGGTGCATATATATTTATAATCGTTACATCTTCCTGTTGAATTATCTTCTTTATCAGTATGTAATGACCATCTTCATCTGTCATAATTATTTTTTACTTAAAGTCTATCTTATCCAATATTAGTATAGTCACCCCAGCTCTCTTTTGTTTATTACTTGCATGGTGTATTTTGTCCATCCTTTCAGCCTCAACCTACTTGTACTCTTTGACTTTAGGTGATTCTCTTACAGAAACATATATTTGGGTCATGCTTTAGTATCCATTCTGCCAATCTCTGTATTTTGACTGGAGAGTTTAATCTTTTTACATTTAATATAGAACTTTCAGTTCTATATTACAGATAATATAGAACTTTCTTCTGCCATTTTGCTATTTAGCCTTTGTAAATCTTATACCTTTATTATCCCTCACTTTTGTTCAAGCCTACTGTTATATTGATTTGCTTTCTTGTGCTGTATCATATTGAATGCCTTCTCATTTCTATATGGATATATTTTCAACTGTTTTCCTTGTGCTTACCATAGCATTAAAATTTAACATCCTAAATATATAACAATTATATTTGGTTTGATACCAACTTAAATTCAATACCATGTATATATTCTTTTTCTATACTCTTCTGTCTCACCACCATTTTTTGTGCTTGTTACCACTACATGTCCAAAAACCACTATATGCCCAAAATCCTAGACTTATCATTATTTTTCATGCATTTGCACTTTAGCACCTGCTGGAAGTAAGAAGTGAGGTTACACACCAAACAATACAAGACAGTAATACTGGCATTAATAATTACCCAGGGCCCGGCTAGATAGCTCAGTGGATAAAGAGCGCGCTGGGATACCACATGGGAGGCCCCGGGTTCGGTTCCCGGGGACCTCTCCGAGTGGGCAGACGGCTTTGAGAAAGGCAAGCCGCCGTGGGCGGGGCAGAGCCGCCATGGGCAAGGCAAAAAGCCGCCACGGGCAGGGCGGAGCCCCCACGGGCATGGCAAAGTCACCCGTGAAAAGCGGAGCTGCTGCCTGCGATCTGCGGAAGCCAGCAGCCTGCAAAAACATGGAGGACTGCTGCCCACAAAACATGGAGTGGAGCTGTCCGTGAAAACGGAATGGAGCCACCCTCGAACGGAGCGAGCCGCCGCCGCGGAGGGCTGACTTGGCGCGTCGCCGCAAAGATGGGGGGAGACAAGAAGCAGACATAGAAAAACACCGAAGAATGGACACACAGCAAGAGCAAGCAGAAGGGAGGGGGATATGTAATAAATAAAAAATAAATCTTTTAAAAAAATAAAATAAAATAAAATAATTACCCAAATGGTTAAATTTAACACAGGGCTTTATTTCTTTATGCTACTTTGAACCACTGTCCAGTGTCCTTTCATTTTATCTTGAAGAACTCCCCTTAGCATTGCTGATAGGGCAGGTCTAGTGGTGATGAATGCCCTTAGCTTTTGTTTATCTGAGAATATCTTAAAATCTCCCTCATTTTTGAAAGAGGGTCTCATCAGATATAAAATTCTTGGATGGCAGTTGATTTCCTTCAGCACTTTAAGTATGTCAACCACTGCCTTTTTTCCTCCATGGTTACTGATGAGATATTGGCATTCAATCTAATTGGGACTCCCTTGTATATAATATGTTGCTTTTCTCTTGCAGCTTTCAGAACTCTCTCCTTGTCCTTTGCACTTGATACTGTAATCAATATATGATGGGGTATATTTTTCTTCATGTTTATCATATTTGGTGTTCTCTGAGCTTCTTGGATGTGCATAGTCACATCTTTTCCTAAGTTTGAGAAGTTCTCTGTCATTATTTCTTTGACTGTTTCTTCTGCCCCTTACTGCTTTTCTTCGTCTGGGGTTCCCATAATGTGTATATTTGTGCACTTGCTGCTCTCCCAGAGGTGTCTTAGGCTATTTTCACCCTTAATATTTCTTTATTCTTTCTGTTCTTCATCCTGACTCATTTCAGGTATCTTGTCTTCAAGTTCACTGATTTTTTTTCTTCTGCCCACTACAATATGCTCTTGAAACCTTCCTGGGTTTTATTAATTCAGTTATTGTGCTCTTCAACTCCAGTAGATCTGTTTGACTCTTTCTCTTTACTTAGACTATCATATTGTTCATTCATTTTTTTCCTGGTATCCTTTAATTTTTTTCTGTACTCTCTTTCAACTCCTTATGATAAGGGAAGTTTGGGACCCCAATCCCCCCTTACAGAATTCGGAGCCTTAGAACAAAAGGTCTCACTCTCTCCCTTTCCCCTCCTCCATCTTCTTCCCCAGGCCATCATTAGCAAGATAAGCATAGTGGCATGCATCTTTGAACTAAAAATTTACAACTCAAAAGCAAGGATAGCTCCTTTTCTTATGACCCTGAGCTAAGCCAACTGATAACTTTAACTGCCTGCCTACACCTCTAGGAATTTTATCTCTTTCACTTAGCAACCCACTAGCCAATGAATAGAAACGTATATAATCCCACAAAAAGTGTTGGGGGGTGCCCAGAACTTAGAGACTTTTCTCTTTCTGGGTCCGCGTGTAATAAAAACGTTTCTCTCCACCTCCTCTGAGTGCTGTTTGAGTTACCTGAGGTCAATTTTCTGCTACACTTAAGCATTTTTTAAGATCTTT
>PVKH010006945.1:0-20608 GCA_004027955.1 Chaetophractus vellerosus | reverse complement strand
ACTCCAACATCAAAACTGCTCCCTCTGTCCTTTGCCATGCCTTTTATATTTGATTCCCCACCCACCAAGTGGTGGAGCTTAATGCCCTACTGACATGGCCCAGTCTACACCTTAATCATAACTTCATCATGCCCAGATTAAAAGACCAGTTTACAAGCATAATCCCATATCTATTCTTGGAATTCATAATTACATCAAACTGCCAAACTGCTACACTCCACCCTCTGAATTCCAAAAATACATTACAATATTCAAAAAACCTTAAATCAGTAACAATGCAAGTACAAAATCATGTCATAATCATTTTAAAGAAATACAGTTCATCTTGAGGCAAAGTCCTTTCTAGCTGTAGACTTCTGAAACTTACAAAATCATTTATCTGCTTCCAATACACAAATGGACAAAGGATAAACATTTTCGTTACCATAAGGAGAAATTGGGAAGTTAAACATGAGTCATGGGTCCTCAAACATTCAGTAAATCTGCAGGGCATCCTCCATTCGATTTCAAAGTCTGAGACTCATTCTTAAAACGATGGTTTCTTCTCCTTGGGGCCACATGGGGACCCACCCTTTCCAGGCTTGCCCAATGGCCATTTTCTTGGTTACACCCTCATCAAGCATCTGGGTGTCAATCAAGCTCCAGACCTTACCATCCCAGAGTGTTGGGGTGATTGCCACACCTTACACAATCTTTAGGTTAGAGTCTTAGCCCTTCTAGTACAGTGAGGTGAAGACAACATTCCCCCTAAACTTTGGCATACAGGTTCAACCCTCTCAGAGCCCAAGGTGATGTCTTAATTCCAGATCTCAGCTTCCATGGGTTTCTTCTTAAAGCTGTTTTTCTCCTTCAATCTTTTCTTTCCATGTCTTCTTTTGTCCAAGCTGGCAGTGGTTTTGTTCATACAGCTCTCTCAAAAACTTTGTTGGTTTAGCATGCAGGAAGCAGGGGTCCAAGCCATCAGACAGTAAGACAGTAAGCTGTAGACTATCAGGCAAATGGCTTGTCTCTATCCCAGGGCCTTCTATCCTTCCTCATGACCAAGCTCCTCTGTCAGCTTGCCTCCCCAGGCTCCATCATTAAAACTCCCAAATCAGAACTGCTCCCTCTGTCCTTTGCCATGCCTTTTATATTTGATTCCCCACCCATCAAGGGATGGGGCTCAATGCCCTACTGACATGGCCCAGTCAATGCCCTAATCATAACTTAATCCTGCCCAGATTAACAGACCAGTTTACAAGGATAATCCAATATCTATTTTTGGAATTCGTAATTGCATCAAACTGCCAAACTGCTACATCTTCCTTAAAATTTACCTTATTCCCATACACATTATTAACCACATCTTGTAGATTTTCCAGGTTTCATGTAAAGATATAATTAAAATTATAGTATTTTTTATTAAAAACCAACAACTGCTCTAACAAATAATTTATTCTTAAGAATATGGAGAAGTTTTCAAAAAATTCCATTTATCAATGATGATAGAAAATAAAAAATATATATATAATCCAAAGTGATTACTCTTATCATTCACATAATAAGAGTAATTCCTCCTTTTTAATATAAACACTTCTTTTTAATATACCACATTGGTTGTTTTAGCTAAAGGCTGCTGGGAGCAATATACCAGAAATGGTTTGGCCTTTATGATGGGAATTTACTATGTCAAAAGCATACAGATCTGAGGCTGTGAAAATGTTCAGATCAAGGCATCATCAGAGATGTTGTCTCACCAAAGTTTGGCTGCTGGTGATCCTGGACTCATTCCATGTGGCAAAGCACATGGAAGCATCTTCTTTTGTTCTGGGTCCCTAGCTTCAGCTTCTGGTTACTCCATCTGTGGCTTTCTCTTTATAGGGTTCCTCTCTGAGCTCCTGGGTTCCTTCTCTTTGCCTCTGCAGCTTTTTCTCTATGTTTCTCAGTTTTCAGTCCTCTGTTATAAAGGACTCCAGTAAGAAGATCAAGACCCACCCTGGGTCATGCTTACTGAAGCAATCTAATCAAAAGTACCCCTCCCTGCACCTGAATACAACTGAATTAAAGTGTCCCACACCCACAGGAATGGATTAGCTCCAAGAACTTGATCTTTTCAGGGATCCACAGGAAGCCTCAATCTGTCACATTGGTTACTTGCAAATCATGAAAAAATATGTTTAGTTGATTTACCATATTTTTATTGAGTTCTTTTTCAATTTGAACTTTTAGGATGCATATGATTCAGGTTGTCTTTGAAATAATTTGCTATTTGAGTTGGAGTAATGTTCAGCATCTCTACCCAGCACAGCTTCTGGGGGTTAGGAGTCATACACACTTAAAGAAGTTGACAGCTGTTAAGCTAACATCAGCATGCCACTGTTAAATGGATTATCATTCAAAATATTGCTATATAACTAATAATATATTTCTACAACCCTATTATATTGAGTGTCATAGGTGGAAAAGTCATTATCAAAACTCTACTATCTTTAATTACAGTAAAGTAATTGGCATAGTGATTATAAGAACTTAAAGATCTCAACGTTCCCAACAGAGCAAATGACAAACTGTTACAATTCTTGCATAAAAAATGAGCAGTTTGGTTGAAGAGCATTTTTTGAATGATCACCATACATAAACAACCAGGGAATACCTTGAGGCAAATTAAAATGCAAACATACCAAATGTTATGAGATGCAGCAAAGGCAGTGCTGAGTGAGAAATTCATAGCTCTAAATGCTTCCATAAGAAAGACTTCCAATCAGATACCTAACCTCACAAGTTGGGGATTAGAAAAACAAGAGCAAACTAAAACCAAATCAAGCAGAAGAAAGGAACTAACAAAGATTAGAATGGATATAAAAGAAATATTGAATAAAAACACGAGGGAATCAACAAGACCAAAATAGTTTGTTTGAAATATCAATGAAATCAACGAACTTTAGCAATTCTACAAAGCAAAAAAGAGAGAGGACAAAAAAACAAAATCATAAATGAAAGTGGGGGCATTACTACTGAGGCCACAGAAATAAAAGGGATTATAAGAGGATACTTTAAACAGCTGTTTGCCAACAGGTTAGATAACCTAATTGAAATGGACAAACTACCCACACTGACTCAACAAGAAGTAGATTTTAGCAGAACAATAGCTAGTAAAGAGATTGAATCAGTCACCAAAAACATCCCAAAAAAGAAAAAATTAGGACCAGATGGATTCATAGGAGAATTTTACCAAACATTTCAGAAAGAATTAATACCAATCCTGCTCAAATTCTCTTTCATGGATTCTATGTTCATGGATTGGAATACTAAATACTATTAGTCTTACACAAAGTAATTTACAAATTCAAAGTAATCCCAATCCAAATTCCTACAGCCTTCTTTGCAGAAATGGGAAAGATAATCATCAAACTTATATGGAAGGGTAAAGGGCCTCAAATAGCTAAAGCCATCTTGAAAAAGAAGAACTATATTGTCATGCTATTAATGTGATGTTTTCTATTCTGGCAGCACAAGTGTGTTTACTTTGTAAAAATTCAATGAGCTATATATACATATACATGCATTTTTTTCTGAATGTATAACTTTAGTATGAAGTTAAAGAAAAAAATTCCAGGATTATTTGGCAAGTGTGCAAACTATCAAAGCAGGCTTTTACTTTGATGTTCTAAGTTAGCAATAGATAAATAAGGAAATGGAGGGAAAATATTTTTTTTCATCATAGAATTCCCAGGATATGCTACAGAATAGATTAAGGGGGGGAAAGTGGGAGAAATAGTAGATGTTGAAGTTTTAATTATTCTGAGAAACATTTAAATGTTTATAATCTATTATAGCATCCATACAATGGTATATATTGCCATTTCTATACAAATATTTTCAGTTATTTAACATGGTTGCTTAATGTTGAATATGGTAGGGATTATGTTCTATGAGGTTATTTCAGAAACCTTAATATCTGGCTTCCTGGCTGAGCTATACCTCATTTTCAATACTGTACTGAAAGTTGACTGTAAACTGGAAAAATATGTATTATGAAGTGCTTTGAATTATTTTCTTCTTTGCATCATATGATGCTAATGAAAGATCTTGTGAATAAATATGTATTGACTGATGTTTCTGTTTCATTTTTACTGTTAGACCCCTTCCAAAATTTTATTTCTCTTTAACAAAACTTCATAAAAAATTTAAAAGACTATTTGTAAATCTTATGTTATTTGGATTAACTTAAAGCATTTCTTTTCACCGACAATAGGAACAGCCTCTACCTTATTGACCATCTAAAGTTGGCCAATAGAGAAACCCAAGAGAACAGGTCTTTACACCTGACAACAATCAGTTTCTTATTTTTTTCACTGCTCATCATTTATTTTGTCGTGTATGAATTCATATAATCTTTTCTGCTGGTGTTGTCTCATTTTTTTCCCGTTTAAAGAGTAAAAGAATTCAGATAATAGAAGAGTAAGTTAAATTGAATTCTTTTTGCTTCTCAGTTTACTCAAATAGAAATACTGTCTTGGCCCTTGAATTAGTCAGGGTTCTCTTGGAAAGCAGAATCAACAGGAGATATCTGTCAATAATAGATTTTAAAAGAGTCTCTCACGCAACTGTGGAGATACACAAGTCCAGGTTCTGCAGGCAGGCAGCAAACCAGGGGCTCCAATGAAAGTCCCATGAAAGGTCCTTGATGAGTTTCTGGGATAAATTGGCTGTCCAAAGACAAGCTGGGAAATTCTCTCTGAATGTTGAAATCACTTCCCCTTTTAAGGCATTCAACTGATTGGATAAAAGCATCAGCCATTGCTAATGCAACCTCCCTGATTGATGCAGATGTAATCAGCCATCCACACAGTAAACTCACTGGTGATCAAAATCCATCACAGCCCTGTATTAAAAGATCTGAATTTTCTGCTTTAATTGTTTTGGCTCTGCTTCTCCTGCCCTCTGAACTTTCTTACCTGCTTTCACAATCCAATACTTGACTACTTCCTTCTGATTGTTTCTCTGTGTCAATGCCTATGACAAGTGTTGGAGAACTTTGCATGAAATGATGATGTTTAGAACAGAGTAGAGAAATAAGAGACTTTAATCACCCATAAATCAGTAGTAATTGTATGTCCACTAGTTTATTATTATTATTTTTCCTACTGGAACAACAGGACAGTGATTCTGAATTTAAAGTTGGGTTTTTATATATTTTTATAAAACATCAAAAGGATATCTTTAACTTGCAATTTTATCAGTATAATAAGGATAATATATATTTATAAATAGCTACTCTAGATAGAATCATGTTTACATATATACAAACCAAATTATACATTGTTTGCAGATATTTTTATGCCAAAACCATGACACTACACATTTTACATTGATGAAGACATGTCTGATGAATCAGGGCCATATTTTCAAAATAACCACATGAGAAAATAAGCAGTATATATATACATAACCTCCCTTTATTATCCTGATTTCAACTCAAACCCTGGTCACTTCTTTATAGTGTACTTTTTGAAATCTCAGATTTTTCTGTCAAGATATTCCCTCTAGTGTTACAACATTGTTCATTTTCCAACTTGTGTTCAGCTTTGTCTCTACCAACAAAGCATTTACAATACTCACTAGGGCTATCCAAGATACTGACCAGATTGGACTGAGCCTGACATAAAATTAGTGGTCAAAAAATGATGACCAAGACATTGTTGAACTTATTTTATTTTATCTTGTCTTTATCTATACTATTGTTGGGCTTTCTGAGTGGTAATTTGATTAAAACTGTATGGTTTGTTTCTTCTACATGTATTATTACAACTTATTTGCATTTTAAAAGGTTTTATAAAGTGCCTGTTTTTTGAAACACTGAACTGTAATAAGTGGATATTTCATAAGTAAAGGTTTTATAAAGTGCCTGTTTTTTGAAACACTGAACTGTAATAAGTGGATATTTCATAAGTAAAGAAATTTAGACTTAACAGGAACTGAGTTTTCTAGACTCAAATGTCCAATAAGTGCTAGAATTGGAACGGAAATCCAAATATTCTGACTTCCAACACACATTTGTAACTACTGAGCTAAAAACCATCTTAGGACAAGGGAGAATAGCTTTAACTAACATAGGGTTCTAATTTTATCAAAATCTGCTCAATTGAAAAAAATAGACTATTACCAAGAAAGGTTGTATCCTGTATTTTTGTTGTATCCTGTTTTAGATTTCTTCTTTATATTTAAAAAATAATTTTATCACATATTTAACTATTACCTGTTTCTGAATGTCATTGTAAATGTAACCTTCTTAAATACTTTAAAATTCAATAAGCTCAGTTTTTTAAAAATTTTCCTATTTTGTTTGCTTTTATTTATTTATAACACCACAGAAGGATGAAATGCTTGGACAGCAAGATATTCTTACATGTTATATTAAGAAATCTGCATTATTGATTTTTTAAAAAATAAGATCAAAATTCTAATACATGTTCATTGTAAAACTACAATACCTCCTGCACACACACACACTGTTTAGAGAAAAAAAAGATTAATTATTGTTCCATTTCCCAGAGTTTGCCACTCTTAATAAGTCAGAGTAGTTATTTCTATAATATTTCAAACTTAAAGTATCAGTTAATTTCTTATGGTGTAAGCAATATAAACTCATTCACCTTATGTAAAAAAAAAGAAAATAATAATTATACTAGAAGAACTTGGGGTAGATATATGAATCGATTTGACATTACAGACTCTTACTAAGATGGGAAATTAGTAAGTGTATTACAATTTTCTGTTTTGCTATGCATTTCAGATGCCAGCTTTCCTTCTGATCTTCTGTAAGTTTATCAAAGCTCAAATTCAATGGAGAGAGAATTCAATAAGCATAGCTTAGATTATATTGTCAACCTTGGAGCCAGGATGTCAGGGGGCTAGGACTGGCAGCCTCACCACAACCACAGGGATCATTCAGGACAGATATCCGAAGGGAAAAAGGATATAGGAGGAAAAAACAGATTTCCAATTTAACCATGCATAAATTTAGTGTACATGGTTATACACACATACCATACAATAAGCACTTAATGTGTACATATATTTGCTTATACATTCTTTTGATTAAAAAATAGAAACTTACTATGGAAATTTAAATATTAAAATTTTTTTGGCAGAGGATTTGCTTACAGCTATATATAATTAACTAAGTAAACTGATTTAAAAACTCAAAAATTCCAACATTCAAAGTTTAAATTTTTGAATTTATAGTTTAATATACAATTATTTGGCCAGTAATTATTAAACCACTACAGTGTACAAGATAGTGAACAGGGTACTTGAGGAAATAAAGGACAAGTTAAATACAGGTATTGATTTTGCACACTTACAATCAAGATGGGGGCAAAATAAATATACACATAATTAAAATGTAAAGAATGATTCAAATGGCATGATAAACTATTTTTAAATGTCTGTCTTTATGGCTGAATTTATCAAATTTGGGGGAAGTAAGAGTGATTATTTTGCTGTAAAAGCAAAGCCTTTAATATTGAATATAATACACTCTGTTATTAAAATTCATATACTCTGCCATGTTTTCTGGTCTCCCCGTGTCTTTTCTAGCCCTAATCTATTTGGTAAACACATACCCACACACAAATACACATATCATTAACTACTGCACCAAAGACACAGGAATAAAGTAAGAAACCATTCTTCCAAGTTACTCAATTCAGTTCTCACAAGTTACTTCCCAGGAACTCAGAATTTGTCATCTTCTTGTATATCCAGTGAATTTTCCGTGGGTTTTTTTGGGCAAAAATGTTTTATATACTGGAACTTGGGGGTCTCTAAATTTCTTTTTCCCCACCAGTGAAAAAACCTTGAAATTACAGAAGGCAAAAATTGAATATAAACAGTTAAGTTGCAATTTTAAATTATATGTAAAATAACTGTATAGATTAGAAAATTTGCTCACAACTTCTGAGGTCCAAGTCAGTGGTCTAAACCCTAATTCTACTGAATAAAGCTTAGTGTATACTTTTATACCCTGCATAAAAGGAATCAAGTGGGTAAAATGAGGATGATAATTGACCAGTTCAGAGTGTGGAAACAGAATAATAATAAAAGTAAATTAATCAGATTCTATGAAGTAGTCAGCTTCTGGATTTTTTGTTACTGTTAGAACTAAATGGATTTAGCTACTTTTCCTGGGAGTCTTATGTTTTGGTATCACACACTAGAACAGCTAATACGACACTGATGTGCAATTTGTAATTTTCCATGTATATGTGTTTATGTGGGTGGGGGGTTTTAACTTCCTTGAGAATCTTGTTGGGAGGAAAGATGATTAGCAAGGTGGCATTTGGCATTTCTAGGTAATGTAAACAAATTATATTTAATAGCAGCCCACCTACAACAATACTCAGCAAAAGCATTCTGAGGGAAAAAAATTGATGTTGTGATGGATTTCAGAGTAGTGAATGCATTAATAGGACAAGTAAATTAAAGGATCAATGCAGCTTTTTATACTCTTGGGGATAAAATGGGGTATAAATCTACCTGTTAAGCTATTGTGAGTTTTCTACTTATTTTTTATAAGGGTCTTTTACATTATTGATAATTTTGAATTCTTTCAATTACCTGTCAATAGTGATCCTAAAGGAGGGAGTGTCTGCAAAGATATTTTCCATGTGTACAAAAACAGTCTTACATGAATTCTCAGCCTGTGCAATATAAGCCTGCATCAAGGAAAGTAAAATTCTATCCTGAATATTTCCAGATCTGTTAAGATTTTTCTGTAAAGAATAGGTCGCTTTAAAAAAATCCCAAATGTTTTACAAGTGATTTTATACTGATTATAAGTATGTACATACTTGTTAATTAACACAAGACACTGCTTGTTTTTTCTCCTCTTTTTTAGCCCTACAACAATAAATTAAAGGTGATAATAAAACTGTCATCTTAAACATTATAAGGAATCTCCTGTGTTATAATTCGTTCTGCCTACTAGTTTTTTTTTTCAAAAGTCACTGAATATTTGCAATGAACCTTATAGTTACTATTTTTCAGAAAGTAGAATTATTTTAATAGCTGCCCCTTTATATCTTTTAGATAGTTAGGTGCCTTTCCTCTTTATATTGTCTCTTTCAGGTCTAAATGCCCTTAACCTGAAGATTTTAGTATTCCATGCAATCCATTCCAATTTTTGGGTTGACCTAATCAACAAATAAAAATACCCTAATCATACTGGTTGAATTCAGAACATATGGAGATAGAAAGTGTCAAAAGGATCAAGTGATAATTAGCCAGAGGTTTCAAAGATTGTGAACATTTACTATCTTTTGTCCAATAATGTGATCAGAAACAATCAACTGCTTTTCAATTTCCCCCCAAAATCTTTCTGGAAAATTCTAGTACTGGAAGTCACAATTCAAGACTTCATAACAATTTTCCAAATACCTGAGTGGATCAAATCCAGTTCTTAATGACTCAAGTTAAGGAAGAGAGTCTAATATGCACATTTTTATTGAATAAAAAGTATATGCATAAGATCAGGAGCCAAATAAAGGTACTCATATTCCAATGAATAAAATAGTACATTTGTATAAGCAGATATTCACCACTCATTATATATTGAGTAACTTTTATACCTTTTTTTGTGTGAAAAAGAATTGTAATATTTGTTTAGTATTATAGATCCTAGAATTGGGTAGATGGAGGAATAAAACAGAGCCCCTGCCCTCAAAATGCTCAAAATCTACAGAAAATATATAAAATGGATGTGAAATAAAGTTACTTGACTTCAATCTTATAAAATTGCCAACAAGAATCTGTCAAATATATAATGTGAGAATAAGGAAGAAATCAGGAATTATTTCCAGGCATCTGGTTCAGATGACTACAAGAATGGTAATATTACTAACTAAAACATAAAAAATTAAAAGAAGACAGGATGGAAAAGATATTTGAAATCATTTATGAGCATGTTGACAGTGAGATACTGGAGGGAAATCAAGTGACAGATGCAGTGCCTGTAAGAGACAAAACTTTAATTATATTAGATAATTATATTTATGATTTTATGTACTTGGAAATCAATATTTATATGATGAAAGTTTGTAGATACTAAAGAAGAAATTTGTTTAAGGGAAAAAGTGGATAACTACACAGTAATAGACATTGTGTGGTCTTAATGTTAAAAATGAAGTTTGTTTGTAATATTTATTTAATTCATTTTAAGAAAAGAGATAGTCTTAGAATTTCCCCATATTCTTGTGAAATGTCTACAGATATATCTTTTCCCAACTCTCCTATTAATTGGGTAAATGGTTAATTGGAAAAATTACTACAAAAAAATCAATGTAAATTATAGAGTAAGATAATGATGTCTAGGATACCCAGAATTAAGGTGTGGCGTATGGTTCCACCTTCTTTCTGATTATATATGTACACACACAATAGAGGAATTATTAGGTATTTGCATATATACAAATAGGGATTTTCAGGTTATATACATATGCCTATGCATATACATATACATATGCTCACTTTGCTCTCCTTTGAACAAAAGGACACTAGTAAATAGGTGGTGAGCAATTTAAAATAAAATTTTCATTTCTATTTCAGTAAGAATTTTCATAAGCATTGATTCTTACAAGACTTTTCTAATTAACAATCTTCATTAATTAAAATTTTCCTGGCATGGAAATAAAAGACAGGGAATTGCTATATCTTATAAAATGTTTTCTAGTATAAAAAGGCATGAAAACAGACATTTTTGCCTAAAACCAATTTTTATTTTTATTTTTATTTTTAATGAGATGCTCTATTTTACTGAAGAACAACAAAATTCAAGTAACAAATATCTCCATACTAAATTATCATGCAATCAATTTGTCTAGGATAATTTAGTTTGAAGTTTTAATTACTTCATGTTGTATATTTGTATTTGTGTATATGTGGATCTTTGCACAGATACTATGCAAAAAAAATTCAATGAAATTTACACTATGCAATGAACTCAGAGCACATGCACACAACCTTTACAGAAACACACATATATACTTTTCCCAATCATCCATTAACTCCTCACTAGCATTTATTTTCTTCCTTATTTTCGTTTTGTGCTCACAAAGCATGTAGCTCATCAGAATATAATGTTCTTCCATCTGTCAGCGTCCTCCATTTCAAGCAACCCTGAGGCTGACAGAGAAAGAAATAAAGAGGAGAAATGGAGTGCATTCAAAGGAAAGGGATTTATCTTACAGAAAAATTGGGCGGGCTGGAGGAAAATGCTTAAGGCTTGGTTGTAGGAAATCAGGCCTTTGCAGAATTGGCACGAGGTCAGCAATGCTTTTGCCACTGCCACATGATTGCTGGGGCCATAGAGCTCCAGTAGGGTCAACAAGTGCCAAAGCTGATTCTGCATCATAAAGGCAATCTTGCAACCACTGTTGTCTCCAGAATCTGGGTTCTTCTGTTTCCACCCACTTTCAGCACTGTTCCTATTCCTAACACTGCTCAATGGCATGTGGAGTTTGCATCACCTTCAAGTTTCCAAGCTGAGAAGAAAACTATGGAAGCAAATGTTCCAGGTGGAAAATATCCCAACTACAGAAAGATGTTCAAAAAATACTGGACACCTGGACAAGTGAGTGATACTCTTTTACTCTGTTGAGCTGTGGGAGATGAGTACCTATCCATTGCAGGTTGGCAAGTTCCTCAGCCTGATAGAAAAGTTTGCTGTATTAGGATGCAGACACATATTCAATGACACCATAGTTTAGATGAAGTGGTATAAAACAAAACAAAATAAAACCTAACAAAATATTTAGTATAAGATTGTGTGTTTGTTAACTTTTTTGTAGCTGTCAACAATGTCCTCTAAGAGATGAATGAACTGAAACTAGGATTAACCTGACTGCCAGCAGAGATGATGGGGAGTAAAATCATCTTTGTAAAGAGAAGCACAGCCTGCTTGAAGCCTGAGATGTAAGTTGTTTGAGAGTTCAATGCTCAAGCCTTGCCAGATTGCAAAAGCTACAGATGCTTGTACATACTGGTTCTGGTAGAAGTAGAAGCTGTAAAGCAGCAGGTTTAACAGCATATGCAGTTGGGACTCCTAACATTTTAAAAGCAATATCCATTAAGGGTATTCTGCAAGACAAAAATGGTAGAGAGAAATCTGCTAATTTTTGGTTGCAGAAAAATGGAATGGTGTGGTCAAGGCAAAGGTCATTAACCTATGGATGAACAGGCAGAGCACAGAGGCCAGCAAATGACATATTAGAATCTTCAGACTTATAGGCAATGCTGATGAAAGACTTTGGCTAATGTATAATACCGTCTTAAAGTTTTGGGGGAATTCTTTTGCTAATATGTAACCTCAGGTCTGGCCTGCAACAGGTTATAATTGTTCAATCCCTAAAGCAACTTATAAGACCTGAATTTCCTCCAAAGTGGTCTCCTAAAGGCTGCCAGAAGAATATCCTTCACAGTGACCCACTCAGAAATAATAATGTAGTTGTAATGAAGGACAATTCTTCCACAGGCACAACCAGTGTTAACATTGTTAAAAATGGATAAAAGAACGTGTTTTCCTTATTTTCCCATCTACTGAAATCGAGGTGTGTTACAAGTGATTGACTGTTTCAGAGTCTTTCCTTGAGGCCTTTGAATGTCAATCTTGTTCTGGTTTTCCTCTTCCTTTTCTACCACTGTATATTGTCTGAGTTAGCTGAAGATAAATTTCATTTTATATTATAGATTACCAAACTTTAGGAAATAGCTTCCAGATTTAATGGAGAGATCCTGACTCTAATTGATCCAGATGCAATAATTGCATGCGACCTTAGGTTAGTTTCACCTAGGGAAAGAGGTGATATAGGGGAAATGAGTGAATGTGGAAAATGGAGAGATAGGAGCTGGGCTTTGGCCTGCATTGTTGGTTGGTTGACTGAATACTTAAAAAACAACTCCCCTACCAGATGCCATCCACTGAAGGTTGTCCATGTAACACAGTACAGAATAGTAAGCAGTTGAGAGTCCCTCGGAAAAGTGTCCATTTTGAATTTTAGCAGGGAATTTTTTTTTTCTAGGAGAAAGCGTTTTCCTTTATCCTTTATTCTATATGGAAGATCCAGCTGCCATCATAAAAATATGAAATTAAAAGTATAATAGTAACATGTTAAGCAAGACAGAGGGGAAATACTTTGATTTGAGACAAATAATTATTTGTCAATTTCAACCATTGTTAGGTTTTCTTTTAGTGTAGTCAAAGGCATTTCTACCTGATATAGTCTCCTTAGGTGATATGTTATTTAATTTTTTGTGCAATTTGTAGTGAAAATCTAAAGATACTCAAGTAGTTTTTAAATCAGAAATCATCTCAATCAGACTTAAAACTATCACCAACAAAAGTAGATTACATATTATCAAGTAGGTGGAAAATCAAGGGTATCATCTTCTCGCTTCTTAATTTATTGTCAAAAAAGATACACATTTTAGGTTCTAGGTTGCTATTACAAATACCACAAACTGCTTTTGGCTTAAACAGCAGGAATTTATTGGCCCATTTTTCAGACTCTAGAAGACTTGTTTCTTTGCTGGATCAGAAGAATTCTGGATGGCCGGCTGGTTTTGATTTCTTTGGCTTTCCCATTATATGGCTAGGTCCTGGTCTCTTTTTATGGATTCTGTTGACTTCCAGCTCTTGGCTCTTTCCTGTGGCTTTTTCTCTCTATGTCTAAATTTTGTCTGTCTATACAGGACTCCATTAAACCAAAATAAGGCTGACCCTCACTCAATTGGGACACACTTTAACTAATATCTTCCGGTGATCCTATTTACAATGTGTTTATTCTCACAGGAAGGCAATTGAAAGCAAGAACATGTCTTAATTGGGTTACATAACTCAACCCATAATGTGTAATATGAATAGCCACTATGTCATTGGTATTGAAAAGTCATGGTGCCCAAGAATCACCTAAAGTACTTATTTAAGTGATTATTGAACATATATTGAAGCAAAAGTACCCAGGAATATAGATTTTATCAAGGACCACAGGTGATTATGAAACTGATTGTCCATGGACCTACTTTCTACTGTTCTTGTGCTTTAGAGAGGTACACCATATTAATTGAAAGCACAAGTTTGGAGCTAGAGCACTTGAGCCTAAATCCTAGGTCTACCTGTTATGAAATATGATGACAGGGGCAAATGGCAAAGATTTTTGCTTCTCAAATCCTTCTATATGCAAATGGTCATACATCCTACCTCATAGAACTTTTGCAAGGATTAAATAAACTAACATTTTAAGCAACTTACAAGAGACCCCTGAACATAGTAAACACTATGTAAAATTAGCTATAATTGTAAAACAGTCATGTCTTTTATTGACTGAATATAAAAAAGAGAATAGGTAGATTTGGCTCCAAAAGAAAAGAACCAATACAATTAAACACATTTGTACCTTTATGAGACCAAGAAGAACCACTTAAGATAGGATAAAATAATTATTCTAATTAACATTACTGTAGGCCAGCTATTGTTTGAATAAAGCAAAGAAGAAGAAATAATTCAAGTCTAGCAAATACTGAAAAAAACGTTGGTGTGAAACTCAAAGATAATTTAGAATATCTATTTAACCATGATATTAAGTGACAATTTATTTATATTATGTCTTTTAAATCATCTAATAACACTTCATTTCCTGCCATTGAACGACAACTTGACAAACACCTTTACTAATTAATTTTAGTTAATGTTAAAATTTATATTCAGTAAATGAAATGCCTTTTCTCATAAAATCAACAAAAATCTAAACAATTACAATGACCCCCTTCCCACTTGCTTGTGTGTGCAGCAGGCAGAAAGACTTCTTTCCTTTCACTTTCACCACTCCATATCCCTACTTCCAAAGCCAGTTTTCTGATCACCTCCAGGTCTGGAGCAAAGAGGATACAGATTAGATCAAAGAGGCAGAGGAAGCCAAAAGTTCCTACTTAATTATTACTGAGACTCATGTAATTTAGCTTCATTCTTTTGTGACTCAGCAGATGTTAAATCCATATCTTTTTCTCCTGGGTATTTTCATCAGTTTTTCTGACTGGTTTCCTAAAGCAGCAGGTTTAACAGCATATGCAGTTGGGACTTTTTAGGACTATTACATGCTGGGATTTTTGTAGTTGTTGTTGTTGCTAATTGACACAGGCAAATATATCTCTATTATGGCTGCTTATCTGTGATGAGTTTAGCTGTCCATAGGCATCTGAGAATCTATCTAGACCTACATTCTGCTGGGATTCCATTTCTATCAAAAAGCCATGTTGATGGATGGAACTGTTATATATTTTGTCATAACTTACAAAGTTGAATGGGACAGTATAAACTATAATGTAAATTAAAATCCATGGTTACTGGCAATGCTTCAATGTGCTCATCAATTGTAACAAATGTACCACATGAATGAAGGATGTTGTTAATGTAGGAAAGTGTGAGAGGGGGAGGGAGTGGGGCATATGGGAATCTCATATTTTTTATGTAACATTTATGTAATCTAAAGTATCTTTAAAACATTAATTAATTAAAAAACAAAAAGCCATGCTGTCTCTCTCTCACATGTGGACCTTCTGGTCCATTGGAAACTGTCATATATCCTTTTCTTTGACAGACTCCAGCATGCAACTTTTGACAAACCAAAACTTTTTACTCTTCTGCCATAGCCCAGTTGGGCAGGCTTTCATGAGGTACGTTGTGGCTTAAACACAAATCTATATGTTCCCAAACTACAGGAGATTCCCAATAATCTTTTTGATAGACCTCTCAAAAGTCTATCTTCAATTGTCTTCAGTTTAGAAGGTAGCACACACAACATACCCCAAAGGATCGGGAGGGTCACTGCACAGCTCTCTCCAAAGAAACAATTTATCTCCTATCTCATTGCTTTATCATCCCTGAGTTATGTGAGAAAATTAAAGGAATATTATGATTCATTTTATCAAAATAAGTTTGATAATTTAGATGAAATGGAAGATTCCTTGAAAATAAAAAGCAAAATTTACCAAAATTTCCTTAAAAAAATAGAGAATATAAATGGTCCTGTAACTATTTAAACTTGAATTTAAAATACACACACACACACACACACAGCCACAAATTACTTCAGTGGTAAATTCTATCAAACATTTAAGGAAAACAAATACTAATTTTCAGAAAACAGAGGAAGAGAGAGCATTTCCCTACTCATTCTCTATTTTGAGGAGGCCAAGTAAACAAGGATAAGATATTGACTACAACTTTGAAAGAAAAGAAATAGTGCCAATTGATATCTCTCATGAAGAAAGATATAAAGATTTTCAATTATTATTAGTAAACTAAATTAAATAAATAATATCTCATGTAAAAATGGATTTTATTGCAGAAATGGAAGGTTGGTACTATATTTGAAAATCAGTAAATGTAAATTACCACAGAGAGAGAATAAAGGAGATTTATCTCCATTTGATCTCAATAGATGCAGAAAATGAATTTGAAAAAAATCAACACACATTCATATAATAATAATATTAAAACTATAAATATAATATAAATAATATAAAATAAGCTAAAATTTTTCGAAGTATGGAAAGAACAGAGTTTCACAATCTGAAAAAGTGCATCTATCAAAATCCTATAGCTAAAACATCTTGAGTGATAAAATATTGAACACTTCTCTCCTAAATTAGCAAACAGGCAAGTACTTCTATATTCATGACTTCTATTCAATATTGCACTAGATGTTCTATCCAGTTAGTGTAAGAAAGTGAAATAAAAGTCATACAGATGGAAAAGGAAGAAGTAAAAGTGTTTCTATTTGCAGATCATATTATATCTATACAGAAAAAGCCTAAGAAACCTAAAAAACTACCACCAATATTTACAAGTGAATTTAGTGACAGGATACAAGGTCAATATAATAAAACCAATTATATTTCTATTTACTAGCAATAGAGATTCAGAATAATAAAATTAAAATATTGTTATTTAACAATACCATCACAAAACATAAATATTTTCAAATAAATTTAATGTAAATGAACAAGACTTCTACAATGTAAACTATAAAACATTACTTATTGAAATACAATAAATTTTAATCAATGGTGATGAATCAGTGTATTGCAAATAGCAATATTGTGAAGATTTAGTTCCTCCAATTTATCTATAGAGTCATCTGTAATGACTTCATGGAGCACGCATGATTTTGAAGTGGTTACTCTCACTAACATAGTTACTTCACTAATATAAATGTACATACTCAAGGGGGTCAGCAGACCGCCTTGAGAAGGCAGGCTGCTGCGCAGTGAGCTGACTCGGTGGGCCCCTGCAGAGGGGGGAGACAAGCAGACACAAAAGAATGTAAAAATGAACACAGCAAGAACAAGCAGAAAGGGGGGGATATATAATAAAATTAAAAAATAAATCTTAAAAAAATGTACATACACAAAAATTAGAAATCCATGGGTAAATCACTTAACTTCTGTTCAAGAATTAAAATAATTATGCAGTACTATTTTCAGGTTCTCTAAAATATGGAGATCCAAATGCATCATAGTTTTAGTGATAGAAACTAATAAAAGAATCTAGGAAGATATTTTCACTTAAAAATGACAAAGATAATATTTTTTATTAAATGATTCATGCGCAGGTCTAATGTTATGGTGAGTGCAACTTCTTTCTTGTACTCTCTTCCATCAAAATCATGCAGAACAAATCAGTTTAAACATCATCTGAAGAGCAGAGACTAGAAGAGTAATATAAATGCCTGGAAGTGCATTTGAATTGCAAGATAGCATATCAGGAAATGACTGAAAAGGATCACTATGTTTTTTGCTATAGTGATGGAATTTATGGGATGTTTGGTGCATAATGGCTATAGGACAACTTTGGCAAACTGGTTTGGGCAACTCTTTCTCCACTACTAACTAACTCCCTAAATATTTGTTCTTTCTTCTTCCATTTTATGAATGATCAGTGTGTTCCTTGTTCACAAATTTCATAATTTTGAATTTTCTGATTTTCCCTTGAAATCATATAAGCTAAATATTTTTTAAACCAAGCATTCACAAACTAATTGTACTTACTTTAATAATTATTTTTTAAACAAATCACCTGGTGTTGTGAAGAAAAAATAATTTCGGTTAATGTGAATAGACTTAAGCTCAGGAAATTGCATTTTAGCATTCATCTTTGTTGTTGTCTCACCATACTTAGATTGAATTTGTAATTATTTCTTACCTGAAATAAAGATGAAAATATCAGGGAATTACTAAAGATATGTTGTTGCTTTTTTTTTTTAGAAATTCCATATGGAAGCATATAAACCAAATTTCAAAGCCATTTTATTTATTCCTACAAATGCTCTTTTTGATGAAAATGGTGTGGAGAAAAATTACAAAGATGTCAGAGAAAATCCACTATAAAGAGACTTTCAGATTTAAGTATCTTTGTGGAAACCATAAGAGTTCAGTGTACAGATGTGTGAATTTATTGCAGAGTGACCCAGGACTCCTTATAGGTAAAAAGGTTGAGTATTAATTATATTATTTCCAAGCTAAAGATGATTTAGAATTGGGTCTTTATTATTTAAAAGGTAGGCTAGGATAGTGTTAATAGCATTAGCTCCAACAGCAGCCATTATCCGATTATACTTTCAATGAACATGAAATATAAATATCATATTGGTATCTCTTACAGAAATATCAATTGACCTTTTTTATTCTTTTACATGACACCTTGAACTAGAATGGCTTACAATAAGCTTGAACTAAATGGCTTACAATATTTTCTTTTTGAAATGTTACATATGTAACTGTGTTATTTCATTCTCCATGAATGGGGTATTTTGAATGTTTAAATTATGTGAAAACCACTTCAGAAATCATCAGCCTCACTGAAAATAATTGAAAAAATTTTTCAAACAAAGGTTTGAAAATAAATTCATGCCACTTCAATAACACTAAACAAGTAGGAAAACAAGGTTAAAAAGATTATTTTCTTATTTTCTATATTAATTATATTCTATTTTTTTCATCTATGTCAAAAATTTTACTTTTATATGTTCAGGAACTAAACAATAAAAGTAGTAAATGGAGATTGAGCTTCATGAAGTGAAATGGTCTTGAAAACTGCTTGCAAAATCCCTCCAGACTTACCGTGATATAAAATCATTATGCCCTTTGGGGAAAATGATATTTTAGAATATATTGTATAAAGGTGAGGAGCAACACCTAACTTTTATTTAACAGATGGTAGCATTTCAGAGGAAGTAACCCCGCTTTCCCCTTTGGAATTCGTTCTTTTTTTTTTTTTTTTTTTTGAGGGGGATATTATATTTGCTTCAGGTAAATTTATAACATTAGATAACTTTAAGATTAAATTGTTTAATTCTTTTTTATACTAAATTCAATCCAGTTGAATGATAATTTCTTGACCCTACACAGAGATAATATAAAATCTGAAGAAGTTAAATTTGTAAGTCAACTGTCCATACAACATTCAGCACCCAAGATTCTAATTTCTTCTGAAGTAACTTTTATAAGCTTTAGGATACAAGAAATGGTGATTAAAAAAATTTGCACCAGAGTACAAAATGGAGGATTTTGTAACCAACTTTCTTTCTTTTTAGTTATTTTATTGAGATATATTCATATACCAAGATACCATACAAGCCATCCAAAATGTACATTCAATGGGTTTTGGTATAATCACAGAGTTGTACATTCATCAACAGAATCAATATTAGAGCATTTTCATTACTCCAGAAAGAAACACCCCCATGCCACTTAGCAGTTACCTTTCAATCCCTCTATCTATCCCCTGCGATATATATCTGCTAATATATTTCCAGGATTGATAAAATAGTTTGAAGTATCAAAGCATTTCACTTTGAGAAGGTTGCATTTGTCTATTTTTTCTTTCATTGTTTATATTTTGGATGTGTAAGGTCTAAAAAACCACCTCCTACCATGAGGTCTTGAAAGTGCTTTCTACAGTTTCTTCTAGAAATTTTATGGTCCTGGATTTAGCTCTGTGATCCATTTTAACTTATTATTTTTTTAAGGAATAAGATAGGAGGACACCTCTTTTATTCTTTGGACAGAGATATCCACTTCTCCCAACACTATTGGTTGAAGCGACTGGTCCCTCTGAGTTGAGTGGGCTTGGAAGACTTGCCAAAGATCAGTTGAAATGGGTGTTGTCCATCATCATGTCCTTGTTAGTTGTCCTGGGTGAACTGAAGAGTAGGGGTTGCAATTCTGTGGAGATTCAGGGCCCAGTGGGCACATGGACAGCCCAAAGATATGTCTCTTGGACATATACCTATCAAGCCTAGTTCTAACTAAAGGTTCAAATAGAAGGGGCAGAAGAGCGATGTGTAAGGAAATCACAAATGAATCCAACTCTGTCACAGTGGGGAGCTTAAATTCCAAAGTAGGGCCCCCTGGCAGGGTGCCAAATTGCTGGGCTGACTTCCCTGACTAGAGGTCCTGATGTCTCTAGAGTCCCCAGGAGCCCTGCTATTTGAGGCAATGTTTACTGTGGTAGTCAATGAGATCCTGCTGAGATGTGCATAAGTGTAACCTCTGGAATGACCTCCCGACTCAC
>PVKH010006944.1:0-20605 GCA_004027955.1 Chaetophractus vellerosus | reverse complement strand
TTTCTCTGGCTACGTTCAGTATTTTCTCTTTGTCTTGAGCATTGAAAATTTTGACAAGTATATGTCTTGGAGTAGACCTGTTGGGATTTATACTGCTTATGGTGCGTTATGCTTCCTGGACATGTGTATCCATCTCCTTCACTATGGTTGGGAAGTTTTCAGCCATTATTTCCTTCAACACTCCTTCTTTTCCCTTTCCCTTCCCTTCTCCCTCTGGGATGCCTATAATGTGTATGTTTGTGTGTTTTGTGTTTTCATTCTAACCCCTAAGTCCCTGCTAGATTTTTTCTATATTTTTATCTATCTGTTCTACTATCTGTTTGATTTCAGATGTACTGTCTTCCACATCACTAATTCTTTCTTCTGCCTATTCAAATCTGCTGTTATGTGATTCCAGTGTCTTTTTAATTTTTTTAAAAATTTTTTGATTGTGCCATTCATCACTATCATATCTATGATCATTTTATGTATGTTTACAATTTCTTCCATATGTTCTCCCAGTGTCTTCTTAATATTCTTGATCTCTTCCTTCACCTCATTAAGTTAGTCCATGATATTTGTTTGGACAGCCCTGATTAGTTTTTCAATGTTCTGCATCTCTTCCTGGTTTTTAGTTTGTTCATTTGACTGGCCCTTGTCTTCCTGTTTCTTAGTGTGGTTTGTAAATTTTTGTTGGTATCTACTCATCTGTTTATCTTGGTGTGATTTTTTTTCAGTTGATTGGCTTCTCTCTCTACTCTATGGTTCTATTTTTTTTGTTTTTTGAGTGTGGTACAGTTTCACTTTGACACTTTGTTCCTCTTATTCTATTTCCTTGCCATTGTCTATGTCCCCTTGATAAAAAAAATGCTAGTACCAGAGAAATAGGAAGAGATAAGAAGAGAGAATGTATAATAGTAGTGATTATAGTAAAAGGTAGAAGGGGGATCATACAATACATAGACAATTGAATAATTAGCCCAGGTAAGAAGTATAGAAGAATAATATCAAAAAAGTGGAATAGAAACAATGAAACAAGGAACAGAATGGAGAAAAATATAGAATGAATTAAAAATCCAGAATGATGAGAAGGGAAAGAAAAGTAGAATAGAGAAGGAAAGAAAGAGGAAAAAATTTAAAAAAGAGAAAATGAAACATGGAGAAAGTAGGAAAGAGAGAGAAATAAGTACAAGAAAAATTGAAGATGAAACTCAAAGAAGTGGAATGAAAGAGCAACAGAAAACAGAAAATATAAGGATGAAGGAGGGAAAAGATATAGCATATATATAGAAAATTTGGAAGCAAAAGAAAGAGAGAAAAAACTAACAGACAAACAGGGAAACAACGGAAGGGGGACTACAACAACAAGAAATCAAGATAGGAGCTACCCATTTTTAAAAAAAGAAAAAGAAGGCAGGAAAAGGATCAAAAAGCCAAGATAAACATGGAAAAACAGCCTTTTCTCATGGACCCTTAGTGGTCTTCTCAGGCTGTTGCTATTCAACAATCAATCACCCTGCAGCCTGTCCTCTGCAGGTTTTAAGCCAGGTTTTAGTGAGTAAAATAAGGAAAGTCAAAAAGTAAACTTTTTAAAATAAATAAATAAATAAGAGATACAATAAAAGCTAATACAAAGAGGATGTCACTACCTTCCCTGTCACAAAGTTTCAGTGGATGCTTGATAACCTTGTATTGTTCCTCAGAGAGGAGCTGGGGATTGATCCAAGGACTTTGTATACACTGTGTAGAAGCTCTTCCACTGAGATAATATGCCTTCTTAGGTTAACAAGTTGTTTCAGAAATCTATTAGTCCCTATTCCCTCCCTGTTATCTCTGCCTCCTTTCTGAGGTAAATTCTCTCTTTACCTAGGCTACTAGGCATGGCAGCCTTCCTGAGGAGATCCCCCTCCCCTATCCCTGTTGCTTCAGGGTCCCCCCAAATACCCAAGGGGGGAGGTTGGCTGCCTAAAATAACTGCAAAGGGACCACTCTCCTCCTCTTAGGTACTTTTGGAGGAGGAAGCCTGTGGCTCCCTCCTTTTGGAGGGAGGAAGCCTGTGGCTCCACTTAGGCTGTTTGTCCTAAGGGTGCAGTATAAGCACCTCTTCCGGCCACAAGCAGGAGAAATTCAAGATTTTTAACTGGCTTCCTTTTCTTTCTAGCACCTTCCTAGATGACCCAGAGCACCGCCCCTGCCCCCACACTCTATATATATCTAGAGGTGCTGGCAAGGAAGAAGAAGTCTGTTCTCTTAGTCAGATACTATTTGCCAGGTGTTTTACTTTCACCTAATATCTCAGGGATGGAGGAGGGGATCCCTTCCCAGTGGCCAGGAGGATCAATAACTCAGTTTGTTGTTTTGGCCTCCTCTTCTCTGTCCCCGACTCTTCTGTTAGTTGTGAAACAGTGTCTTGGTCTGCTGTACCCCCAAACAGGTCACCAAAGCATCCCCAGACTCCCTCCCATTTGTTTCTGTAAGAGCTAAGCTTTATCTGTCTACCCCATTGGCCATATTCCCCTGGTTGGCAATTTTCTGCTGTTAGTACTTTAATATGCCATCCCACCGCCTTCTTGCCCCCATAGTTTCCAATGAGAAATTGACATTTAATCTTTTTTTCTATCTCTATAAATTTATTTATATTTACAATTTATATAAATGGAGTCAAACAATATGCATTACTTTGTGTCTGATTTCTATCACTTATTATTATTCTCTCTCTTTTTACCATTGATTAAAAATATTAATATATGACTTTTCACTACAGGCCATAGTTTACTTGAGGTGCATTTTAGCTCAGATATCACCTTTTTATAAACATCTTATGAACATACACTTGTTCTGATTCACTGAAGAATATTCTTATATTTGTACTATTAAACACAGTCATTGCAGCAGGGTTCACTATGCTATATATTCCCATGTTTTATCCCTTACTTTTTCTTCTAGTGACATAAACAACCTTAAACTTTTCCTTTCAACCATAGTCATAGCCCCATATTGGCACTGAGGTTCCCTTGTTCATGACTCTTTGCTTCTCACTTGCAGCTTTCAGAATTTTCTAATTTTTTGGCATTCAAAATATAATATGCTGTGGTATGGGTCTATTCTATCTGGATTTCACTGAACATATTGAATGTGATTATTCATGTATTCATGTTAAAGTAAGAGATTTTTTAGCCATTATTTTCTTCAGTCTATCTGCTCCTTTCTCACTTTCTTCTCTTTTGGGGACTCCAACAATATATTTATTGGTATTCTTGATGGCACTATCCACTTTTCTTTATTCTTTTTTTCCCCTGATCTTAGACTGGGTGATTTCAATTCCCTTATCTTCAAGTTCTCTGAGTCTTTCTTCTGCCAGCTCCAATCTGCTGTTGTTACCTTTAGGGAATTTCAAATTTCTGTTATTATGGTCTTCAGCTCTGTCTGGTTCCTTTGCATAATTTCCATATCTATATTAATATTCCTTTTGTGTTCATCTATCATTTTCCTGATTTACTTTATTTCCAAGTCCAGTCAAATGAACGAGCAAAAAAGCAAGAGGAGATGCAGAACAAGGAACAACTAATCAGAACTATCCAAATAAGTATCATGAATGAACTTAATGAAGTGAAGAAAGAAAATAAGAATACTAAGAAGACACTTGGAAAACATACTGAAGAAATTGTAAACATACATAAAAAGATAACAGATATGATGGTGATGAATGGCACAATCCAAGAAATAAAAAATACAATGGAAGCACAAAACAGCAGATTTGAACAGGAAGAGGAAAAAAATTAGTGATGTGGAAGACAGTACATCTGAAATCAAACAGATAAGAGAACAGATATATAAAAAGAGAAAAAGCCCAGCAGGGACTCAGGGACTTGAACGACAATATGAAATGCACAAACATTTCTCCAGAGGGAGAAGATAAGGGAAAGGGGACAGCAGGAGTGTTGGAGGAAATAATGGCTGAAAGCTTCCTAAACCTATTGAAGGAGATGGATGTACATATCCAAGAAGTGCAGCACACCCCAAATAGTATAAACCCCAACAGGCCTACTCCAAGACATATATTTGTCAAATTGTCCAATGCTCAAGACAAAGAGAGAATACTGAAAGTAGCAAGAGAAAAGAGAACCATCACATACAAAGGAAGCTCAATAAGATTAAATGCTGATTTCTCATCCAAAGTAATGGAGGCAAGAAGTCAGTGGTATGACATAGTTAAGGCACTAAAAGAAAAAAAAAACTTCCAGCCAAGAATTCTCTATCCAGCAAAACTGGTGTAGTGTTGGAGAAGATGCAGAGGAACAAGAACCCTCATCCACTGCTGGTGGGAATGTAGAATGGTGCAGCCGTTGTGGAGGACAGTTTGGCTGTTGTTCAAAAAACTAACTACATATCTTTCATATTATCCAGCAATTCCACTGCTGGGTATATACCCAGAAGAATTGAAAGAAAGGATAAAAACAGATATACACAAACCAATGTTCATAGTGTCATTATTCACTATTGCCAAAAATTGGAATCAACCCAAATGCCCATCAACTGATGAATGGATAAACAAAATGTGGTATATACATACAATGGAATATTGCTAAGCATTAAGAAAGGGTACAGTACTAACACACAACACACCGGACAACATGGATGAACCTTGAGGATCTTGTGTTGAGTGAAGCAAGCCAGGCATTGAAAGACAAAATTTACATGACCTCAATGATATAAATTAAGCAAATTGAGCAGACTCACATAGCTAGAGTCTGGAAGATAGTTTTATAGGAAATAGAGAAGGAGAAGAAGGTTGTGAACCAATGCCCATACAGGCAAAATCTATGATAAGTTGGAAGTGCGTAGTTGTGCAGTGAAGGGTCATGATAGGGGTATAGTGATAATATTGGGTTGGGTGGTGCAAGTTTGATGGGAGGGCAGAGTGGGGAGGGTGGGTTGGATGGCCCTTGGAACTGGGGGTAGGGTTGGGGGAAGGAGCAGGTGAACACTGGGGATTGGCAGGTATATGGTTGAAATTACAATATTGGGAATGCTCATTTGGTAATATGAAAAGGAAGGTTACTGGTTTAGATTGTTGGATGGGGAGCATTCAGGCCAGGGCACACCTGGAGCAGTCTTCTAGGGAGTGTGTGAGTGATCATTTTGGCCTAATGTGTTGCATCAGTGGGTAGAGACCCACATAATGAGCAGGAAAGTGTTAGACTCCCATCCTAGGAAGATCCACTATGTTCTCAAACAGAGGGACAGGAGTCACTTGAGAGCATCTGCATTGCCTAATAGGGGAGGACAGTTCAGTATGTCCAGCCCTCAGTTAAGATGCAAATAACTATGAATCTTGTCCTTCAAGGAGTGAAACCTGGTGGTAGCCATGGGCCTGAAGGGGAGGGGGAGGTAGGAATAAAATAGATGGAACAGGGGGCATTTTGGGGGGTGATCAAGTTTTCTGCATGATCTTGCAAAGATGGGTACAGGCCATATTAAATTTTATCAGATCTTATAAAAGTATGTGGTCCAAAATGTAAACCATAATATGAACCATTGACTATGGTTAGTAGCTATGTTTCAATACTTGTGCATCAATTGTAATACATGAACCATCCACATATAAAGTGCTATTGATGCGGGAAAGGGGAAAAGGTGGAGGATGTTGGGTATTTGGGAATCCCCTGTATTCTATACATCACTCTACTGTGACCTAATACTTCTTTGAAGAGAAAATGAAAAAAAAAGTAAGACACTGGGGGCATAAATGGAAGAAAATGTCACTGTACATACAGGACAACAGTCTTACAATGATGAAAGGCAAAATGTAAAATACAAGTTTCTTTTCCTTCAAATATTTTTCATTATTTTTAATACTTGAATTTTTAAAAATAGTATTCTATTTTTACTTTTTATTAATTTTTTGTGTTTTACTTCTTACGTATAAAACTACCATTAATATTTAATTTTCTTATTAATTGTGTGTCACTATTTTATTGGCTTCATTTGTGAAGAGGTTTTAGATCACAGAAGGGTTACAACAGTGGCAGGGGAGGATCACTGGTATGGGGGGATGCATGGGAGGACACATGGGAGGAAGTTCACATGGGTATACATATAAGGTATACAAATATGTTCAAATGTTTATGGGGCATTGTCACGGTGGGTGGAGATTCACACAATAACAAAAAGAACATCAAATTCTCATCTGGGGGAGCTCTGCCACATTCAAGAATTCCCTAAATACAGGGACAATGACTTGTGAAGGATGATGTCCATTGAAGGACCCTTGATATTGATGACTATGCTTATGAGTCTTTGCTCTGGAAATTGAAACTTAGCCTAGTGACATAGGGTGCCTAAGAGTTGAATGGGAGAGAGTGTAAACTGCAATGTAAACTATAATCCATGCTTAGTGGCAATGATCCAAAATGTATTTATCAATTGCAATGAATATACCACGCTGATGAAAGATGTTGCTAATGTGGGAAAATGTGGTAGGTGTGGGGAGCGGGGCATATGGGTGTAAGGGTTAAGACTCAGGCAGCAGCCTGTGAGGGTTAAACTGTGAAGATTAAGACCCAGGCAGCAGCCCAATTGCCTGGGCAGTGGTCCAACTGCTGGATCAACTATTAGCTCACAGAATCCTTTGTCTCAGCACACATATTCCCAAAGCACAGCAGAAATGATTCTGAGGAGTTGCATTTTGTGTTCCTTCTGTGTAACATTTGAGTAATAACCGTAGTGTATGAATAACCCTACAAATAAAGAACGGCCATGCTTGCTTGCTTGTTTTTCTGGAGAAGACTGTGGCTGAGCCAGTATGAGCAAACTTCTCTCTCCACTTAAGTTTTTCTTCCACCTACCTCCCTCGCGGGCTCCCAAGGTGGATGCAGTAAACAATGGGAATCCTCTATATATTCTCTATAACATTTATGTAATCAAAGTATCTTTAAAAAAACAAAAAAGTGGAAAAAAAGAAACAAAGAAAAAATTGCCAACTGATAATTCTATATCTGGCAAAAATGGGAAAGAGATTAAGACATTCCCAGGTAAACAAACACTGAGGGAGTTTGTCACCATTAGGCTCTCCCTATTAGATATGCTAAAAAGAGCTCTGGCAGGTTGAAAGGCAAGGACAAAGACAATAGATTGAAACTGCATGAAGAAATAAAGATCTTCAGTAAGGGTAATGACGTAGATAAATAGAAATGTAGTACTATTGTATTTTTTGTTCATAACTCCACTTTTTACTTCCTATAGGATCTAAAGGGCAAATGCCCAAAACATGATGCTATATCCATGGTATTAGATTCATAATGTAATTTGTGGAAAGAATTATGTAAAGGTGGGAGGCAGAGGGTATAGGAACATAGTTTTGTACATTATTAAATTAATTTGGTTTCAAAGCAAACAAGATTGTTATAGTTTTAAGATGTTAAATTCAAGTCCCATGATAACTACAAAGAAAATATCAGAGATTATGCAAGCTCATAGAGACGGAAATTAGAACACAAGTTGTCAGGGGTGGGAGTTGGGGAAATGGGGAATAATTTCATGATGAGTGTATGTTTTTTGTTTGAGAAGATGGGAAAATTTTAGTAATGGAAGCTGGTGAGGGTACCAAAACACTGTGAAAGTAATTAATCATATTGAATGGTATGCTTGAGAGTGGTTGAAATAGGAAAGTTTATGTTGCATATATGTTCCCACAATTGGAATAAAAAGCAACTAATCAAATGCAATACATGATCCTGGACATCAGTTTGGAAATGGGTGGTGGTGATGGTAGCACATTATTGTGAGTAGAATTAAAATCACTAAATTATATATGTGAATGTGGTTAAAAGGGGAAGTTTTGGGTTGTATATTTTACCTGAATAAAAAATTAAAAGATAAAACAGGTTTGTATAACACAGTAAAACCTTATGTAGATGATAATTTATAGTTAACAGAAGTATAAGAATGTTCTTTTATGAAGTATAACAAATGTACAACACTAGTACAATGTGTTAATGATAGGATGGTATATGGAGTAAATATACCTAGTGTAAAATATGGAATATAGGATGGTATATGGGGTAAATATACCTAGTGTAAAATATGGAATATTAAATTGTTAATACTACAATTGTAATACTCTTTCATCAATTGTAACAATGTCAACAATAGGGAGTTATATGGGAATGCTGTAATTTTTACATGATTCTTCTATAAACCTACAATGTCTCTAGTTTAAAAAACATTTTTTTAAACTAGATGTGGCCATTTTACATAACATATTAGTTAATGGAATTGAATATGATACCAAAAAAGAAGGAAATTTTATGATATAAAGAGGAGATGATCCTCTAGAAATTCTCAAATAAAACATTAACTATAAAAAAGGATATTATTGAGACACTTGAAAAAATTTGAATATAAACTGAAAATTTTATATGTATGTTAAATTTCTTGAACTTGATCACTGCACTTATGGTAGTTACAAAAGTGAATATCCTTGTTCTTAGGAAATGTAAATGGCAATACAAGGATCATTATATATACAACTTACATTATTCAAGTGTTCAGAAGCTAGATAGGTAGAATGTTATGGCAAATGTGGCAAAATGTTAAAATTGGTGGATCTGGGTATTTGGAGGGGTAGGGAGTTTTATGCATGAAGTTTGTATTATTTTCATAACTGTCTTGTAAGTTGAAAGTATTTCAAATTAAAAAGTTAAAAGAAAAAAAATTTGGGTTTAAAAAGAAAAAGAGTAGGATACTGATACTTAGGATAGAGATATTTAGATGAACTATCTTGAAAACATTGAACTCACAGATTTCCCAGAACATGTGGAATGTTATAATCAATGCTGCCCTCATGGTAAAGAAGAACAG
Organism: Chaetophractus vellerosus; assembly: GCA_004027955.1. Classification (NCBI taxonomy): domain Eukaryota; kingdom Metazoa; phylum Chordata; class Mammalia; order Cingulata; family Chlamyphoridae; genus Chaetophractus; species Chaetophractus vellerosus. Next base: position 11,764 of record PVKH010006944.1, on the reverse strand, counting down.
GCTTCCCTAGTCTGAGTACTCTGCAAAGACAACCTGTTAAAGGTATCTTGCAATATATGCTTAACCTTCTAAAGAGTCACCCTGCCAACCCATCCTATGTCCTCCAGATGATTACCAGGGTCATATCTTAATATAGCTCAAATGAGGAAATGCAGTCCTTGCTCCAAAACACAGAGACACACACCAAAGCAATTTCAGGACCTGGCCAATATATACTGGCAAAAATAAAAATAGGGCCCATGTGCAGGAGTGGGCCTTGGTGAATGGACAGAGGGGTGAGATGGAACTTGACTATTACACTGCCTGGATTGTTCCTTAAAAATTGAACATGAACATGACCTACAGTCAATGAGGTAAGGTCCTGGGATTGCTTTAGGAAAATTCTGAGGAAGAGTTCAGAAAGCTCAGGAATTGGGAATGTTACAACTAATTTATTATGTAAGCCTGGGGAACACTTTACATAGGAGATCACAGAGAGAACCCACTTCATGGAGGCAATGAGATAAGCACAGATGAGGGAGAATGCTGTAATCTTTAAGAATTTTGATGGTGGTTATCTTTCATAGGCTGAGGTTGACATTAGAAGATGCTAACATGGAACTGAACTCCCTAATGTCAATATGGATGATTGGATTCAGGAATGATAAAGGCTATATGTCAGTACTTAAACATCAGATTCAAGTTGGATGTAAGTACCCTAAGGAGCCACGAAGTAATGGCTCTAATTGCAGCTGCTGTGCCAGATGTAGTACCTTACTGGAATGAATGAGTCTCTGGGACTTGTTGTGGCTAATGATCTGTTGTAGGCATTCTTCTTAACTCCCATTGATAATCAGGATCAAAAGCAGTTCACTTTTACATGGGAGAATCAGCAGTATACTTTTACCTGCTTCCTCCAGGGCTTTTAACTCTTCTACCTTCTATCACAATAGAGCCTGAGGAGACCTGGTTCTTTTTTGACAATCTGCAAAGCATTATGCTGGTTTACTAGAGTAAATATATCATGCTAATTAATTGAACCTGGTGAGCAAGACATCTCAAACTCTGTAGATGCCCTTGTCAGATTTATGTATGCTAGATAGTGGGAAATAAAGCTATCAAAGATTCAGGGGCCAAGAGCACTGGTGTAGTTTTTAGGGGTTCAATGATCTAGAGTATTCCAGGATGTAATATATAAGTTATTATAAGTGATACTCCCTATTGGAAAGAAAGAGGTTCAGCAGAGCATTTAGTGAGCCCATTTGGAGAGGTAGTAGCATATATAAGCTTTATCAATATCTAATATAAAGTTATGTGTCCCCAGTAGCTAGAATGTACAGGTCTGGAAACCCATCACTCTAAGTAACCCATTTGTCGAATTTGTATCTCCCTTCCTCTAAACCTTAGATTCTTTTGGAGTAGAGGTATTTCTCTTTGGGGGAATGCTTCCACCAAGAAACAGTAAGGGGTTCACTAAACTTGAAGCTATGACTTAATCATTGTAATGGATGCTGTAATGCATCAATCAGATCCCCTTAAGGACCAAGACACTTATTCCATCAGCTGCAGGGTGTGTTTGGCTGCTGATGGATCACAGTAGAGTCTTTCCCCAGGTACTGCCTTCAACTGAAGACAGCTGTCTCCCTCCCTAGGGATATCCCCCCTGGGGATATCCCACAACTACTGTATGATCAATGCAAGCATTAAAAGGCCCAAACCTTTGGCTCAATTAGAGGCAAATCTGAAGAACCATTCCAGCTTCTGAGCTTTCTGTGGAATTAGCTGTGGCCTCTGTTGTCACTGCATTGAAGTTATTCTTCTGCCCAACCCTACTTCTCTCACTCCATCACCAGGTGTTATTCCTTAGTGCTTTTTCCAATAAACTTCCTGCAAACAAATTTCCTTCTCAGGGTCTGTTTCCTGGAGAACCTGGCCTAAGAATTACTTGTTGCATTGGGCTCCTCATGCCTATTGAACAGCAATCAAAGAAAACTATACTAATGAATCAGAAGAGAGAATGTCTAGAATCCAAGAAAATTTCTGGTGTACCTTCTGGTGCTTCCTTAACTGGTGATAACAGTGAACAAGCAAGGGCAGAAACCACAGCTCAACAAGAGCATGGTAGCCAGGAAATCAAAACTCATAGATAAAGGGCAATAACTCCCCTCCAAGAAAACAACCTAAATCAACAAAAGTACTAGCTGTAGGTGAAGGAATCTAGACTGGTTGGTATAGAGTGATGATGGATTCATTTATGGCCTTGAGAATAGCTGCAGTATTAGGGACTCTCTCTTGTCTCACTTACTCCCTTGGATTAAGTCTTTATAGAATGTGGCTGACTATTTTCTTGGAAGAGACAATGAGATGGGTTGGACTTAATGTCAGACATAAGTTTCCAGCTGCTGCTGTGGCTGCATAAGCCTCAAACTGCATTAACCTGACAGCCCCTTCCATTAGGCCCACACTAATTACTTCTGGCTTCCTTCCCTGGAGTTTCTATAATGCCACAGAGGGGGGATTCCCAATGCCACTTACTCTGCACTCTTATAGTTGTCCATCATGGTGGCCTTTCTCAATAATACTTTCTTATATTGAATTTTTTTCTCTCTTTCAGTCTTCTTGTTCTACACCCCTACTCCCTGGGATCAGATTCCCAAGGACACTACTCACATGCCAGGCTTTTTCTCTAGTTTTATTTTCAAAGGAACTAAGGCTGACAGGGAAGCAACTGAGCATGAATCGAATGGTATAGAACAGGATATAAATAAGTTAATGTCATATGAAATGTCAAGCCGTGAATTCAGTGGTTCTTCCAAGTGACTCTGGCTGATGTGTTTTATTTAAGCCACCCCTTCCAACCCCACCCTTGGAATCTAGAATATGAATGTGTCCCTAGGATTGGGGGTCTTGGTATTCTCAAACTCCACATGTAACCATGGATGAAGCAAAATTAAATAAATGAAAGAAATAGAAAATAAATAATAGATTTCTGAATCATAGGCTGGAGCTTCAGTCCATTAGGAAGGCAGGAAGGTTGAGAGTGAGAGCCGATACATGAAGAAATAGTGTGCACCTGAAATGGAAGTTTCAATGATATATCGTTGGAGGGAGAATTGGTGTTAGAGTGTACACTAAAGAAACAAATTTGAAAACTGCTGAATTCTGAAGGAAATGATCCTAACTGCATCTTCAATCTATCTGAGCACTCATCTTGGATGCTCCTTCCTTCTAGATTTAGATTTCAGTACATCTCTAACTCATAAATAACTTCACCAAAATCCTTACACATGTACATACATCTTAACTGTATATTTTACTCTTGCAGAAACCCTCCTCTGTGACTTTCTTCTCTCCCTGAAAAAACAGATCTGTCAATCATGTCTGCTCCACCAAAGACCCCCTGAGCTAGCTGTTCTAGGACTTCAGCCTGAGTGAGTTTCAGGGCCAGCCTCTCAGAAAGATATGAGGCAAGACTGTAGTTTTTACTTTGCCCTTTTTCAATCACTTCTGGAGTTAGGAAAACTGATTGGAAAACTTCTGTAATTGTATAGATATAAGACAATGTGACCTTAATTTCTCAGAAAGCAGAAACTGAAGCAAAGTATTATGTGCACCTCTTTCATTAGGGAGCATAGTCCCAGGAGGCAGGAGGGTGAGGCAGTAGAAGAAGTAGGTCACATAAGAGGACGTATTATTGAGCTCTCACCACCTCGTGCACTACTCAATGTTGCAGGGCTACCTTCCAGGAAGCCATATAATGGTTATTTCTTAGGACAGCATAGCCTGGATTAGAATGGGAGAGAATTTATCTGTTGGACCCCTTATCCCAATGGTCAAAAATTGACTCCACAGGGTATTTTCTCCCCACATTTCCTGATTGCACATGTGCAGGCACAGAAAGGGACCACATATGGCATGCTTCAGTATTAACAAAGAAGCCTCTGAGAATGAGGTGAGGCACTGTCAGGCTGCAACCCCAATGACTGGTATGATGGAGAGGATCTGAACTGACATTGAATATACTTGCTGCAATGCCAAACTGGAATGAAGCACAACTGGGAAAGAATCGAAGAAGAGTCAAGAAAATATGTGAATATTAGACAGAATTTTCAAACTGATTGAATATAGGAGTAAAAGGTAAAATAAGAGGTTGAAATGGTGCAGGTTTCTCCATGTTGGGTTTCCCTTGGGATATTTATATAAAGCCCCTCCTTACCTTCTTCCTAGCTTGATTTCTCTGTACAAGTTTTGATCATTTAAGGGTTCACCTTTGTTTTCATCATTTCTCATCACTTGGCAAGAAGAATCAAGTCCTCAGTGGCAACTAAACGCCAAGGTCCAGCTTTACTTGCAGAGCAAAGCTGGGACAAATTAGACTGCCAAGAGTAAACCACAATTAAAGAAAAAGAACCTGTTTTCTTAGTAAACATGGTGAATTTGTGGATAGCAGCTGGAAATTGCATAGGACTGGTATCCCTTGGGGTTTTAATTTCTGGAGGATAGTGAAAATTATCATTATAAAAGACAAAAGGCTCTATCTAGAATCATACTTTGATATATTACCTGGGGAAGAAAGTAGAAAGAAGCATGAGGATATTGGTTGGCTAGAGGGCAGGAATCAAAATAGAAAATGAACTGTCCTGTAGCAGAAATGAGTTAAGATTTGGGGAAAGGAAGAGTAGAAAATGGAGGAGAAAAGGACAAGAGGAAGGCAGGATGGCTGGGAAATAAGGCAGAGTGCTTAAGGCCAAGAATTTTCAATGATCAGTTTTAAAGTTTGTTTCCTGTGTTTCATTACAGTGTAACCCCTTTATCTTAAACCTTCAGTCTTGATGATGATGATGGTAAAACCTAATACGAATTGAGCTTTTACTAAGTGCCAAATACTATGCAAAGTTCTTTAGTTCTTTACATACCTTATCTCATTTAATCCTTCCATCAACACTGGGAGTTAGGTATTGCTATTATCCCCATGTTAAGTATGAGGAAATGGAAGCTTGGAAAGTTAATACAATTTGCCTAAGGCCACCAAACTATAAATGGTAGAGATAATCTTCAAGTCCAGGCATGCTGATTCCTGAACTTGAGCTCTTAACCACTTGGCCCTGCTAATATGCTACATACCAAAAGGCCATCTGTGTGTGTGTATGTGTGGTGTGTGTGAAAGTGTGTGTGTATGTGATTGTGTGTACATGTGTGAGAGAGTGTGTGATTGTAGCAAAGGAAACAGCCTCAAGATACAGAAAAGGGAAGATTCAGTGGAGGCTGGAAGTTGGAGACTTAGGTGTCTGGAAGCCCCCTGTACATTTGCAGAATTGTGAGTCAGGGTTTGGCCTCTCCCCAGGGCATGGTCTAGAGACTATTTTTAGATTTTATAGGTCATGGAGCCACTGGCTGATCACTGGTTTGTATTTCTTTCCATACCAGAAATTCTCAATTTTATGTATTGATAAAGAGGTGCTGTTGTGAACAGCTGTGAGTATTGTGGCAAGAAATTTGTTAGTAATGATATTTAAGTACAAGTGCTTGTAAATGACTTACTTTTTTTTTTTGAGTGCAGAGTTGAGATTTTCCTATACCACTATATTTATGCACATCTATTCCGATTCACTTCTAGGAGTGGGAGAGAAATGCTGTGGAAAGTGTTATGAATTGTATTTAACTCCCACTCCATCTGTCCTATCTGGTTGCCCATGGCCTAAGCTGCATATGTAAACATTATCCATCAGAGGTGTTTTGGCACTACCTTTGTAGTTTGAGAATACCTTGACTGGACAGCTGTTGTGTGACTAGAAGAACTGCCGGCCCCTCCTGGAATATTGCAATGCTTATAGCCCTCAAGAGGAGCAATGACTTTAGGTGTTTGCACTAGGTTCTTCTACAGTCCAGTTCTGCAGTGCTATTCATTTTGGCTTCCAGATGATATTTAATTGCTACCACATACTACAGTGCAAACTGTGAAATTGCCCCCACTCTAGAAATGACGAAGGTGGTAGAAGAAATGTGGTTCTGACTTTAGTTGGAAGCTGGAACTTGTTTCACAACAGACGTTTATTATTTTGTTTATTCTCCTGACTTTTTTTTTGCAGTTGTTTCAGGAGGCAAATCCATAGCCAAAGAGGAAGTAGCCCATTCCTCCTCAGCCCATCCTTGCTTCCTTGCAGATTAAGAGGCTTGGTGTGAGCAGGCTTACTGGTGTCCCCTTCTACTGAGCTGGATTATCCCCACTGTGCCCACCACATCTTCACCTGGGGACACATTTGCATTTCAGAGGTAAGAGAGAGTTGGAGCTGCCAATATTTATCCAGTCTCAAACTGCTGAGCTGCTCACCCATCAGCCAAGCCAACTATGAATCCCTCCTCACTCTGCCAAGAAGCCTAGAAGCAGACATGGGGTTGGGTTGAGGGCTGGAACAATTTATTGGACCTTTTTTTGCATGGGTTTGCAAGATCATCATGCTCACTCAGTTGACAAAAAGGCAGTTTTAGGGGAGCTTCTAAGTCAGTGTTGACCAAATATTTTCATTCTGGGAGACCCAAACAGTCCTGCTGACAGAGACAACATTATTGCCAGTACTAATTCCTTACTGCCTTCCTGCCTTATGCTTTCCCATTCCTTTCCTCCTCCGTTTGTTCATTTACTTGATAAACCTTTATTGAACTAATGTTTTCTCATGCTGTTAAAATTGGGAGCAAAATTATGAATAAAACTAAATTCCTACCTTTGACTGTTAGCAACACACAAAATGCTGATGGAATACAGCAGGTGTAACTATTTATGTCTGTATCTGGGATGGCTTCATGGTAGAGGTGATAGATGCAATAAATCAAAGTATGACTAGGAGATATCCAGGTAAAGTGGAGAACACTCAAAGCAATAAGAATAGCTTTACCAAAGTGCAGAGATATCTTTGAGGGAATCCCTTTCTTGAAATGTGGTTGGGAATCATAGGCATAGAAACCAGGGAACTAGATGGGAGATCAAAAGGAGGCTGACCAGTTTGGATTGTATCCTGTGAGTAAGGAGACTAGATAGCAGGTATATCAGGCACCATACCACATCCTCTCAGCCCACCTCTTACTCCAGTGGTTGCTGAGCAACTAGCCTCATATAAGTGTAAGGGCACAACACTTTTTCAGGCTGTACCTTGCATATCTTTTACTCATTCCTCCAGTGTTTCTCTAACACTATGAAGTCTCTGTAGGAACAACCCAGCACCCACACATGTGTGACCTGGAAGAGTGAAGGAGTTAATCCCCTTGTAGGGCAACTCTTGACTGATGGGAGACTGAATGCAGTAGAAACATGCTCCCTTCCATCCTTTGGCCAGGATGATTTGAGGTTTATTCCAAATGGCTCTTCAGAGAGTCCTAACAGAATTAAGCATCAGTTGCTTACATTGTTGACCCACAATACTTACACTCATTTCTTGTTTTGCTTTTCCAAGCCCCACATTTTTGGTCCCCAGGATCATATTCCAAAACCAACTGCAGGTAAGCTGCTGTCTCACGCTCTGCTTTCTGCAAGCAGTTGGGGTAGAAGTGAGTGTCAGGGTAAGCAGAGAAACTGGGCAGAAGTTAGCCTAGCTCTTATGAACAGGAGTATGTATGTATGCATACATATCTAAAAAGGTTTGAACTTTGAACATAGTCTTGAGCTAGTGAGGTTAGTGTTATTTTTTCCCATTATAAATACATATATATAGTTTATATCACATTCAAGTTATCTTGCTCAGTGTCAGTGATACAGTGGTGATTAAGGCAAATGAAGTCCCTCTTTCATGAAGCCTAATCTCCTTCCCACTTGGAAAGACACCCTGAGACTCAACCTTTCCCATGTGGTTCTTCATGAGAGAATTATGGCAACCTAAGCATCAAAGCCATGGTAAGCTATTGTGACAGTCTAGATACAAGTAAAGAGACTTGAACACCTGGGAAGGAGAGAGGAGATGGATATTAGAGCTGTTTGGAGTCAGGGTTGAAGCATGCCCACTGTGAATGATTTCAGAGGAATGGAGGTGAGGTTACTTTCAATTGTCTGGGGGTGGACAATATATCCTCCCAGGCCTCACAGCCCTATTTAAATGGCCTGCCCTGTGCCCAGATGGAGAAGAGCCAAACACAGTCCCTGCTCTTGAGCCTACAACATCAAGAGACAGATGAAGGCACACAGACAACTTCAACAGGAGACAAGCTTTCTGTTAGGGGAGTGCAGAGGGTGGAGCAAATAGCCCATGTGTGACCTCTATTTAGATATACCAGGGATTATATCCTGAGCCCCTACCCTCTAGTACCATGATCCTTTGAAATCTGGAACCCAACTGCTTTTCTAGGATTCACTCTTGATAATTCAGAAGGTAGATCTGTTCCTCCTCTTCCCCACACAACAATCTCCGGGCTTTTGTCCATGCTGTTTCTCCTACCTGGAATGCTTTTCTTACCTATTGAAATCCTATTTCTCTATTAAGGCTTGGCTCAATTCCTGCTTCCTACTCCATCAGTGAACATGAACTGTTCCCCTATGTGCAGTCCCTGAGTTATAGAGCTTATCACACTATGCCAGGTGTTAGAGTTGGCTGTTACACTTACCCCATGGGGCTGTGAGTGTGAGAGCAGAGACAGTGTTGTGTACCTCTGCTTCATTTGTCCTCCTTAGAGAGAGTTAGCACAAAGTGGGTGTTCAGAAAAGTGTGTTGAATATAATTATATTTAATAACATAGCCCTGTTTAATTTGTTAAATTGTCCTTTTTAGTAGTAAAGAACAGAGGGTTGAAGAAACAATTAATAAATCCTCACTGGGGTGCAGGAATTTTTAAGAGGGACAGCAATTCAAGGGAAAAAGAGAACAGCCTTACTTTTCAGGACTGCTCAGGACCAAGGTGGTGAAATCTTTGTCATGCACATAAAGAGCTAATTTTAGCGATTTTGGGGGTTGTTTGTATCACTTCAGTAGGGCCAAAGCCCAATCAGATAGCTTCTTCCTCTCCTTTCTCCTATCACTGCACAAACCCCAAAGCCTTAGTGGAGAAAGTGGTCCAGTTTTTAGAGTCCTGTTGAGATGCCTGGGCTTTATTTAGCCATAAAATTCTCTAATAACAATAGCCAGCATATACTGAGCAGGTGCTCTGTCGCTCTGTGCCAGGCACTGAGCTAAATCCTTTGCATGCAAAAACCACAACTTCTGGAAATGAGAACCTGGAGTCATCATTTTAAAAAGTCAGGGGAGCAGGTGTAACTCAAGTGATTAAGCACCTGTTTCACAAGTACAAGGCCTTGAGTTCAATTCCTGGTACCACCTCTTTAAAATAAAGAAAAAAAGAAAAGATAAAAAAAAATCATGGTTGAAATCTGTATTGGTTTCCCATTGTAGCTGTAATGAATTACTAGAAATTTAGTGATATAAAACCATGCAAATTTATTGTCTTACAGTTCTGTAGTGCAGAAGTGTGGTATGGATTTCAGCTGGAATTGTATTCTTTCTGTAGACTCAGGGGATAAATCTGCTTCCAGGCTCATTCAACTGTTGGCAAAATTCAGTTCCATGCATTCACAGGACTGAGGTCTTTTTTCTGTGCTGGCTGTCAACCACTAGATGCTTGTCTACAGTTCTTGCACATAGCCCCTTTCATATCAGAACTAGTAACAAGATGTTGAATCTTTCTCTCCTGCTTCTTCTGTCTGACATCTGTCTGACTCTTCTGCTTCCCACTTCAGCTTTTAAGGATTCATGTGATTAGATTGATCCCACTTGGATTATCCAGGAAAATTTCCGTATCTCAAGATCTGTAACCTTCATCACATCTACAAAATTCCTTTTGCCATGTAAGGTAACATATTCACAGGCTTGGTGATTAGGAGTGGACATCTTTGGGGGTCTTTATTTGGCCTACCACAAGTCTCACCTAAATAGTAAATGGATAATCTCTAACATTGTTTTCTACTCTAAAAATTGATATTTGGTGGAGTTCCTTTTTGGTTTTATGTTAAAACCTTTCTCTGTTTCCTGAACAGCTTTCCCTCCCCTCAGCTTCAACTCATTGTTCTCTCTACTTGCAATACCCTCTTCCATCGTAGAAACAAAGCCATAGTCATATTACATGTTAGATGCATAATGTGAACTTTACAAGCTTTAAAAAGCTTTCTTCTGGCCCCCTTGTCAAAATGATATTATTTTGAGCCTCTTCTCCCACAGCATGTCACTTGTGCCTTGAACATAGTACAGTCTGCCTGACAATATTTAAGGACTCATGCCTCATTTCCTTACAGTGTCCTTAGCAGTTCTTCCTAGGCCCTTGCTCAAAGTAGGCATTGTGCAAGTATGTTTAATGGAATGAAAACAGTGGAACAGAGGATTTGCTTTGCCAATCACAATGGTCTCTTTCCTTTACCAGTGATTGGTTTAGCACAGTTATGTGATCCAGCCCCTGCCAGTGCTAAGGAGACAACTAATCAGGCAGGATGATGCATACTGTATTGGTTCATGGCCTGGTACTGTTTGTTGCATTTAGAAATGTTTATAGCAGTTTGATGGAGTAATTTTATGCTTGTTGCATCAATAATAATAATTGGCACTTGTATGTATGTTTTTATTTTTATTTCATTTTTCTAACAATTACTTTTATTTTGCAAAATCATTGGTTCATGATGAATTGAAAAACAAACAGGTTCTTCACCTTCGATAGTTTGAGAAGCTAAGGAACTTCAAGGACAGGTTTTACACCAAGAGAGGAAAGGGTGCTTCTCCTTTGTGGGAAGTCAGTCATTTCTAATGAGATGCAGGTTATTGCTGCATTCACTCAAATGACCACATGAGAATTATTATTTATTGATAACAACATTAGCTACCATTTACTGAGCACTAACTATGTACCCAGCACTTTCCTAAATGATTTACACAAATTACCTCATTTAATCTTAAAATAATCCTAAGTGCTATTAGTACTACATTTTGCAAAAGAGGAAACTGAGGCACAAAACAGTTAAGTAACTTGCCCAATTTCAATTAGTAAATGACATAGATGGGCTGGATATTGAACCTCTTGTTCCAGACATAGGCTCTTAATCACACAATGGCATGGTTGAGCCACTGATTGATCAACCTGGGTGAGGAATTAAACCTCCTTACTGAACTGATTTCGTGTAGATTTCCATTACCTGAAGCCAAAAGCATAGGAACAACACAAGGAGAAAAGGAATTTTCCACCTGAAATGTACATTTGCCCACACTTTGGGGAAATGGACTGGTTAAATGGTGGGCATTGTCTATTTCTCATGAGCGTTCAAGGCAGAGTTGCCAGCATTCAGACCTTTAAACTAGGATTGATTTGTTGGTGAACAAAACGCATAACCTTATCTCACCCAGTTCATGGTTTTTGTGTATGTGTGTGTGCTCTAAATTTTATGTCTAGGTGGTGAGGGAATCGGCTTTTAAAAATATGTAACCAACACAAATGCAGAACAGGGTGATAAGGGCTTAGAGTATACACACAAACACTATGATTAAAAACCTTTCCTCTTTGCCTCCCCATAAATCCTTTTGTGCTAAAGGCAGACTCACACTGCTGTCATCTGTCTTCCGCACATGCTGCTATATTTACTGTTCTAGTCAGGGTTCTCTCGGGAAACAGAATCAACACGAGATCTCTGTTAAAAATATAAGATTTTATAAGAGTCTCTCACGTGACCGTGGGGATACACAAGTCCAGGTTCCGCCAGCAGGCTGCAAGCCAGGGGCTCCGATGAAAGACTGATGAAGGGTCGTCGATGAGTTCCTGGGAGAAGTTC
>PVKH010006943.1:8010-20714 GCA_004027955.1 Chaetophractus vellerosus | reverse complement strand
ATGAAAAAGAAAGAACAAAGTCTAAGGAACTTGTGGGCACCATCATGGATACCATATGTGTCATAGAAGTCCCAGAAGGAGAAGAGAGAAATAAAGGGCCAGAAAAAATTTTTTGAAGAAATAATGGCAGAAAAGTTCCCAAAGTTGGTGAAAGATATGAATATGTTAATCTAAGAGGCTTAACAAATGCCAAGTAGGATGAACCTAAATAAGTCTATACTGAGACACATTATGATCAAACTGTCCAATGCCAAGGACAAACACAGAATCTTAAAACATTAAGAGAGAAGCTATGTGTCACATGTAAAGGATCTTTAATAAGATTAACATCCAATTTCTCAGTAGAAGATCTGGAGACTAGAAGGCAGTGAGAGGACATATTTAAAGTGCTGAAAGAAAAAAAATGTTATCCAAGAATAATATATCTGGCAAAGTTGTCCTTCAAAAATGAAGAAGAAATTAAGACATTTCTGGACAAACAAAAACTGGTGGAATCCATTGCCGCTAGGCCTGCTTTACATGAATTGCTAAGGGAGTCCTATCTGTTGAAAGAAAAGGACACTAATTATCTCAAAGTTGGATGAAGAAATAAAGGTCTCCAGTATAAGTTAAGAACATGGGTAAATATAAAAGCCAGTATCATTTCATTTTTCAACTGTATTGATGTGTTTTACTTCTTATGAGGCTTAATATTCAAATTTTTAAAAACAAACACAAATCTTTGTTACTGGGCACACAATGCATAAAGATGTAATTTCTTTGGGGAAAAAACAATAAAATCGACAAACTGTTAGCTAAACTGACAAAGTGAAAAGAGAAAAGATGCAAATAACTAAAATCAGAAAGGAAAATGGTGATATAATTACTGACTTTACAGAAATAAAAGGGATTATTTTAAAAATGAGCAATTGTTTATCAATGAATTAGATAATCTAGAAAAATTGAAAAATTCCTAGAAATACATCAATTACCTAGTTTGATTCAAGAAGAAATAGAAAATATCAACAAACCTATAACAACTACAGAGATTGAAACAATAATCAGGAATTTTCTACCAAAGAAAAGTCCAGGACCAGATGGTTTCACTGGTGAATTCTACAAACATTTAAAGAAGAATTAATATCAATCCTTCTCAAACTCTTCCAAAGAATTGAAGAAGAGGGAGCAATTCCTAATTCATTGTATGAAGCCAGCATTACTCTGATCCCAAAGAAAATATAATTAAAGAAAATTGCAGACCGATTTCTCTTATGAATATAAATGTAAAAATCATTTACAATATAATAACAAACTGAATCCAATGGCATATTAAAAAGATTATACACCATGTTCAAGTTAGAGTCAACCCACATATGCAAGGGTGGTTCAACATACAGAAATCAATCAATGTAATACACTATATAAATAAAATGAAGGAGGAAAAGCCCACAAAATTATCCCAATAAATGCAGCAAAACCATTTGACAAAACTCAGCACCCTTACTTAATAAAAAACATTCAGAAAAACAGGAATAGAACTTTCTCAATATAATAAAGGTCATTTATGGAAAACCCACAGCTAACATTATACTCAATGATGAAAGACTTAAGGCTTTCCCCCTAACATCAGGAACAAGAAAAGTATGCCCACTTTCACCACTACTATTCAATTTTATGCTAGAAGTTCTTGACAGAACAATTAGGCAAAAAAAGAAATTAAAAGTATCCAGATTGGAAAGGAAGAGGTAAATTTATCTCTATTTGAAGATGACATATATTATATATAGAAAACCCAAAGGAAACCATAAGAAAACTATTAAAGCTATTAAATGAATTCAGCAAAGTGGCAGGGTACAAGGTCAATGCAGAAAAATAATTGTGTTCCTATATACTAGCAACGAGCAATCCAAAGAGAAAATTAAGAAAACAATTCCACTTTCAATAGCATCTAAAAGAATAAAATAGCTGAGAATAAATTTAACTATAAATTTAACTTAAAAAAGACTTGTATAGTGAATATTACAAAATACTGCTGAAAGAAATTAAAGAAGACCTAAATAAAAGGCAAGACATCCCATGTTCATGGATTAGAAGAGATAACATCATTAATATGTCAATATTACCTAAAGCAATATACAAATTCAATGAAGTTCTTATTAATATTTTAGCTCCCTTTTCTGCAAAAAAAAAAAGGAAACAATGCCCCTCAAATTTATGTGGAACGTCAAGTGGCCCCAAATGGCCAAAACATCTTGAAGAAGAACAAAGTTGGAGGACTCACATTTTATGACTTCAAATTGTATTAGAAAGTGAGAGTAATCAAAAGAGTGTAGTAATAGCACAAAGATAGACAAATAGATTAGTGGAACAGAATTGAAAGTCCAAAAATAGACTCATGCGTCTATAGTCAATTGATTTTTGACAAGGGTACTAAGTATGCAGTGGGTAAAGAATAGCTTTTTCAAAAAAATGTGTTGAGAAAACTGGAAATCCATATGCAGAAAGAATGCAGCTAGACCCCTACTTCATACCATAAACAAAAAACAAATCAAAATAGATCAAGGAACTAAATATAAGGCTAAAACAATAAAACTCTTAGAAGATAACATAGGGGCAAATATTCATGACCTGGGATTTGGCAATGGATTCAAAAGTGTGAGCAACAACAGAAACATTAGATAAGTTTGATTTCATCAAAATTAAAAACTTGTATGCATCAAAGGAAATGATCACAAAAGTGAGAAGACAACCTATAGAATTGGATAAAATAGTTGTAAACTATATATCAGATAAGAGTTTATTATCCAGAATATATAAAGAACTTTTACAGTGCAACAACAAAAGAGACAAACAATCCAATTTTTAAAAATGGGCAAAGGTCTGGAATAGACATTTCTCCAAAGAAAATTTACAAATGGTCAATAAACACATGAGAAGAGGCTCAACATCATTGGCCACTAAGGAAATGCAAATCCAACCTGCAATGTGATGCCACTTCACACTCACAAGCATGGTTAATATTAAAAAATAGAAACTAACAAGTGTTGGAGAGGTTGCAGAGAAATTGGAATTCTAGTACTTTCTTGTGAAAATGTAAAATTGTGAGCCACTGTAGAAAGAAATATGGCAGTTCTTTAAAATGTTAAATATAGAATTACCATTGGACTAGGCAGTACCACTTCTAGGTATACACCAAAAGAGAGTGAAAAAGGGTTGCAAATAGGTACTTGTACATCAATGTTTATAGCATTATACACAATATAATAGCACAAAAACGGGAAATAATGCAAATGTCCGTCAAGAAATGAATGGATTAAAAAAATGTGGTATATACGCACCATTATCTGGCCATAAGAAAAGCTGAAGTTATAAGATGTAATACAAATGGAAGAACCTTGAAAACATTATGCTCAGTGAAATAAGCAAAACACATAGGGACAAAAATTATATGATATCACATTTAAGAGAGGAATACATACTCCAGAGGACCACTGAATGGGCAAAAGCTCAAGTTGGAATAGGAACTCCGGATACTCCAAAGGAAAAAAGCATACATAAAACCCAGAGATTGTCAATGAGGCCTCGGTGTCAATACTGCTGTGGGTTCATTGCCCAGTAATGCATGTTGTGTTGGTGTCTTTATTTTCTTCCTTAATCAAAAGAAAGTGCCATCTACCTTTGAGCTATGACTGAACCTTGATATGTCTTCTTCCTTTCACAGGTGTTCAGTATCATCAGGTCCTAAACGTGAAAACAATTGCAAAAATGTTATCTTGAAACGTAGCTCTTTTTCCTTTCCCTTCAAAGGCCTCATGACCTTCCCCTGGATAGTAACACCATGTTTACAGTCTGAGAGTAGCACTAAATGGTAGTGTGATCTCAACTGTGAGCATCCACATGAGTTAAAGGAGTCAAGGTAGAAAAAGAATACATCAGAATTGCAGAGGCTGGTGCCTACTATATTATATTTTAGGTCCAATGACCTTCACCAGTGACTATCATCTACATCTTGATTGGTTTTACAGACTTAAGGATAACTTCTATTTCACAGTAGCTCTGAGAATAAATTAGATTTTAACTGGTCATTTCCAGAAGGTAATGTCAAATATGTTTAATCCTATTCTAATAAATATGCCCTTTGGTTTTTTTTTAACAGAAATGTTTTGAAATCTTTTCTAAATTTGCTGCTTTTTAAGTCTCTGAAGATTTCAGATTTTCAGTCTTTTGTTCAGTGCTAGAATGTGTGTGTGTGTATGAGAGAGAGAGAGAGATTTATTCAGGAGCTATCTAGTCAGACTTGCAGTTTATTTTCTAGCAGATCCAAAGTAGTCAGCAAGTCTTTTAATGAGTGTATCACTGTGTCTGGTTGTGAATTATAAGCATCCCTTTCTAGGAAACCACTGTCACAAGATAACTAGGATGTTAATAAAACGAGGGCTGGAATTGGGCAGAGAAATTACTATTTGGTGCCTTCTGCAAAAACTTAAAGGTTTTTCTGTTAACCACACTACGATAAATTAGCTTAAGCACTGAATAATTTCCATACACATCATTGTTGATAAGTGCATTCACCACAAGTATCAGTTTACAGACAGTTACAAAGGATGGGGGGGGGGGAGGTGGTAGGTGAGTGGTTCTGCCCCTACTGGTAGCATCCTTCAATGGAGGAATTGTTATTTATTTGATCCACTGAGTTGGAAAATTCAACTGCTCTCCTCATTTTCCTTCATACTTCCATGTCAGATCTTTGGGCAAGACTTTTATTCCTTTGAAAGCAGTTTAATGCCTCCCCTGGTCTTGCCAAGGGCTCTGTGCCAAAGGCTAGCAACAGAACCAGACACCATGACAGCATCCACTCACAAAGGATGATATTGGCCCCAGAACAGAGCTTTAAATAGGCTACCCTCAGACCAGTCTAGGTTGGTGAGGTCACAGCAAGTTTGATGTAAATCCAACTGCCTCCCATCACAGCAGCCCCACTTTTCCTAGAATGTGGTGTCACCCTGAGTGCTGCTATAGACAGAGGGCCTCCTGAAGAATCTGACTAGCCTCCCTGCCTCAATCCCAGAAAATTGAACTCCCCCATTTCCATCTGCTTCCCACCCCTACCAGCTTCCAGCCCTGGGTGGCACATTTGGCCTTCCTGAAGACCTAAGATGAGTGAAAGCTTTGCATTTCCCAGGAACCATATAGCCTGGAGGGAAATAAGAGTCTGCAGGAAGTGGTGAGTTCCCAGATGTGGCCCCTATGTAAGCAGAGTTCCCAATGGTGCCCCCATTCTCCTGCAAACCCCCACCTCTAGCACCCCCCAACATACACACACAAAGGAGCCTTCTCAAGGACCTCTAATGAAGATCTGGTCTGGCTAAGCAACCCAAAAAGCCAGTCCCAGGAAACTATACACCCACAAATCAGAGCACAGCTTGCATGGAAAAATTCCTACCCAGCATAGCTTTCCCAAAATTACAAATAAATTGAGGAAATCTACCTCTATGAAGACACCACATACAAGATATTGAAGAATTTCAACCACAGAGAGAAAAATAACGCCTCAATTAAAAAACAAATATAAATACAAATATAAATTCTTCCTCAAAAAGAAAAAATAGGAAATAGCATCTCCTCAATGAAAATAGCTAGTAATCATGCTAAGGCAGGCAATTATATAGAAGATCAATTTAGAAATCATGGAAATGAAAAATGCACTCATTGCTATAAAAAGCTAACTGGACAAGATAATTACTGGTCTAAATATGGCTGGAAAAAGAGAGTTGGTGACATGAAAGAATTGAGAAATTCACTCAGAACTCACCACTGGGAAAAGAGATGGAAAATATGGAAGATAAATTGAGAAATGAAAGATAGCTTGAGAAACCCAACAATTTAATCAGAGTATAGAAAGAAATACCAGTAGCAATGATGGAGAGAAAACATATGGATATAATGGTGGAAGGGTTTCCAGAACTGCAGGGGTATATGTGTTTCCAGAATCAAAGAGCCCACTACATGACAAGCCAGATAAATGAAATGACCCAGACCTGAACATAACATACAGAAATTCAAGAATAATGATGATTAAGATAAAATTCTCAAAAGCAAACAGAGATTTTTGCCTACGTAGGCTACCCAGTACAGGAAAATGGTCTTCCAGAATGCAGGTCAGCTTGAGGCAGAGACACCGTCCAGGAATATCTGAGTTCTGACTCCACTTTCTCCCACCCCCACACCCCCGCCTCCCCTTGCCCAGGTAAGGATTTGGCCTTGCAATATTGATTTTTGATTCAGAAAGCCTGGTGTTTATAAACATTCCCTCAAAGAAAGCCCATAGATAGTGTAAATCTGTCTTGAATGGGACTGAAATCCTTGATTATTAAAAGAAAAATGGCATTGAAAGAAATTACTCTTTCCAGATCTGACAAACCTCTACCTTGTGTGAAAAGTGCTACTACTGATCAAAAAAGAGAGAAAACACAAACAAACAATATTAGCAATAAAACAGTAGGTATAATTCAGACTCAGTAGAGGATTTTTTTAAATCATAAAATTAAAAATTTGAGAACTTGATAAAATGGACCATTCCAAGAAAAATAGAAGGTATAGAAAGCATAAATAAATCAATAAATAACAAAGATACTTAATTTGGCAGCAAAAGTCAATAATCCTTTCCCTAAGAGCATATCTGGCCCAGTAGTTTTATAGGTTAGTGATATCAAACTGTCAAAAACAGATAATCCCTATCATATATAAGTTATCCCAGAGAATAGAAAAAGAAGGAAAACTGTCCAATTAACTTTCAAGGTTGGTATAACACTGACACCAAAACTGGGCAAATATAATAAATAAGAATAAAATTGCATATCAATAACACTCATGAAAATACATTTAAAAATCCAAAGTAAACTATAAGCAAATTTATCCCCACTGTGTGTTTTTTAAATCTTAATTCATCACCATAAAATCTTTCCCAAGAATGCAGGGATAATTTAACACTTGCAGATCTATCAATATAAGTAATAGTATAGCAGATTAAAGGAGAAAACTGTGATCTTCTTAAAAGAAGTCAAAAGAAAACAGAGCAAAAACAAATTAATATTTTTAGAAAAAAATAATTTTTTCAAACTAGAAACAAAAGGAAACCGAATTATTTAGTTAGAATTATGTATCAAAAACTGAAAAGCAGGGAACCGGCTATAGCTCAATTGGTAGGGCTCCGGTTTACCACATGGGAGGCCCCGGGTTCGTTTCCCGGGGCCTCCTTGAGCAGGCAGACCGCCTCAAGAAGGCAAGCCGCCGCGAGCAAGGGCAAGCCGCTACGCGGTGAGCTGACTCAGCGGGTCGCCGCAGCGGGGGGAGTCAAGCAGACACAGAAGAACACAAAAATGAACACAGCAAGAACAAGCAGAAAGGGGGGGATACGTAATAAATAAAAAATAAATATTTAAAAAAAACCTGAAAAGCAAACAATATTTTTGAAGTTTAGACACTGAACAAATAATAATATCAATACCAAGACAAGTATACCTACTACTTCTCTCCATTACTCAACATTGTACTGAAAGTCTTAGTTAATTGTATGAGAGATAAATAACAATTAAAGATTAGCAGGTTATTATTGATTAGTTATTTAAATAGTATGACACATGATTTTTTAAATAAGAGAGAAAGAAAAACATCTAATAAGAACCAATAAGAGAAAAGAGCTAAATTGTGGGAAACATGATACACATACAAAAATTGATAGTATCTCTCTCCAACAGCCAATTATAAAATACTTCAACTAAATAAATAAGTCACTTGAAATAGCAACAAAAATGTTAAATTACCAAGAATAAAACTAAACAATTATGTTTAGTTTTATAAACTAAAACTATAAAATTTTTATTAAAAAAATTGTAAAATGATTTTGAAATAAAATGTTACTGAGTACTTGAACAGATGTCCATAGACTGGGAAATGAAATGCCGTAAAGAAATCTATTTTCCCTGTATTAATTTCTAAGATCAATGAAATTTCAAGTAATACTACCAATGGGATTTTCAATATATTTGTCCAAAGAGATTAAGTATTCATATATAAAAGTAGAGGTCCAAGAATAGCCAAGATAATTTTGAAAAGGAAGTTTGAAAGAATATTTGCTATACTTGATAACAAAATTTACTATTAAGCTGTAGTAAACAAAACAGTGTGATACTGGTTTTGGAATAGATAAATAGATCAATGGAAGAGAATAAAATGTGTGCAAACCCCTGGTGGTACTGAAATTTGGTGTAAGACTGCGGCAGCATTAAAATCAGTGGAGAAAATATGTAATATTCAATAAATGACTTTCTGTATGGAAAAAAATAAATTAGGCTTCTCCCATACACCAAAAAAAAAAAGTCAGATGGATTGGAAACCTTTGAAAAATTCAACAATATTTTATAATAAGAAGAAAGTTTGAAACAGAAAAAAACAAAGACATTTAACCAAAGCTAAAAGATGAGCAATATAGTGTGAAGTTATTTGCAACTTATATAACATATAAAGGGATACTATCCTGAACACCTGAAGTATTTTTACATATGAGTAAGAAAAGAAAAATGGACATGACATATAAATTGAAAATTAACCAGGGAAAAGTATAGGAGGCAAATATTAAAAAGATACCCAACCACACTAAAAATCAAGGAAATTTTATTTAAAATGATTGTAAAATACTTTTTTTTTACCAGTGAGTTTGGCTATATAAAAATTTGATGCAACTTTGGTGTAATTTTTTTTACGATCAATTATATTTGGTATAATCATAGAGTTGAGCATTCATTACTCCAATAATTTCCACAGCATTTTCATTATTCCAGTAACAATAATAATAATAATAATAATAAACAAAACCCAACCAACCAAACAAAATTCATCACCTTTCATTCTCTCTATGCTTCCCCTGCCTTACATACCGCTATCCTGTTTCCTTCTCTCTAGTTTATTTGTATTTATATTTTGTAAAAAAGTTTTATATATGTACTAATACCCATATTCATATTTTACATGAGGTTTCACTATGTTTTACAGTCCCATGTTACATTTTTTAGCTTTCCTTCTAGTAATATAAAGTCCTTGGGCTTTCCCTTTCAACCACTGTCATACCCATGTAATTGCTCTGCTAGTCACAAATAGCAATGATGTGCTCTCAACATTTCCATTCATTTCCAAAGATTTACAAACAACTTTTTAACCGATTTTGCACGGATTAACCATCAGCTTTCCATTCTCTACCCTCATTTTATTTTCTGGTGACCTATATTCTAATTATTAATTCCATGAGTTTACATAATATATTTAGTTGATAATGACACAATCATACAGCGCTTATCCTTTTGTGTCAGGCTTGCTTCACTCAACATAATGTTCTCCAGGTTCATCCATGTTTTCATATGCTTTACAACTTCATTTCTTCTTACTGCTGCATAATAGTCCATTGTGTGTGTACACCACACTTGTTTATCCATTCGTCAGTTAATGGACATCTAGGCATGTCACTGCTATCAGTTCTTCTGGGTATATATCTAGCAATGGTATTGCTGGGTCACATGGCAATTCTATAGTCAACTTCCTTAGGAACTGCCAAACAGTTCTCCATAGTGGCTGTGCCATTCTACACTCCCAACAATAGTGAATAAGTGTTCCAGTCTCTCCACATCCTCTCCAACATTTATAGTTTTCCAACTTTTTAATAGTGGCCAGTCTAATAGGTATGAAATGATAATTCATTGTAGTTTTGAAATGTATTTCCCTTTGCTAGTGATGTTGAACATTTTTTTCATGTGTTTCTTCACCATTTGTATTTCTTTTTTTGGACAACTGTCTCTTCAAGTTTTTTGCCCATTTTTTAAAAATAGGATTGTTTGTCTTTTATTGTATAGCTGTATGATCTCTTTATATATCATGGATAGTAAAACCTTATTGGATATGTGATTGCTAAATACTTTCTCCCAATTAGTTGGCTGCCTTTTCACCCTTTTGACAAAGTCCTTTGAGGTGCAAAGGTGATTAATTTTGAAGAAGTCCCATTTATCTATTTTTTCTATCGTAGCTTGTGCTTTGGGTGTAAGGTTTAAGAAACCACCACCTACCACAAGATCATGAAGCTGTTTCCTTACATTTTCTTCCAGGAATTTTGTGGTTGTTGCTTTTATATTTAGGTCCTTGATCCATTTGGAGTTAATTTTTGTATAAGGTTTGAGATGAGTCCTCTTTCTTTCTTTTGGATATGGCTATCCAGTTCTCCCAGCACCATTTTTTGAACAGGTGTTCTGGCCCAACTGGGTGGATTTAACAGCCTTGTCAAAAATCACTTGACTGTAGATGTGAGGCTCTATTTCTGAGTTCTCAATTTAGTTTCATTAGTCAATCTGTCTGTCTTTATGCCAGTACCATGCTGTTTTAACCACTGTAGCTAAGTGTATTAGTCAGCCAAAGGGGTGCTGATGTAAAATACCAGAAATCAGTTGGTTTTTATAAGTGGTATTTATCTGGGGTAGAAGCTTACAGTCACAAAGCCCTAAAGAGTCCACCTGAAGGTACCATAAGAGGTACTTTCTCACCCAAAGTTTGTTGCCACATGTTGATGCAAGATGGCAGGCGATGTCTATAAGTTTTCAGTCTTCCTCCTAACTCCCAAGGCTCCATGGTCCCGGCTTCTTCCAATCTCAGCTGCAGGCTGGGACAAGTCTTGTCTCTCTCCTGGTGATCATTTCTCTCCTGGCTCAGCAGCTCTGCTCTCCCCACAAGGCCAGCTGTAAACTGTCAGACGAACAGCTCATCTCTCTTTCCAGGGCCTCTGCTGTGTCTAATGGAGTCTTCTGTCTTTCTTCCCATTTCTGCTTCTCTGTATGCTTACTTCCCAGGCTCCAGGTTCAAAACTCTTTCTCCTCTGCCATGTCTTTTTCTCTATGGATCCCCGTGCACTGGGGACAGGGACTCAACATCCTACTGATGTGACCCAATCAAAGCCTTAATCATAATTTAATCAAGTAAAAGTGAAACCTCTGAATCCAATACAATATAATATGCCCAGAGGAACAGAACAGTTTATGAACATAATCCATTATCTATTTTTGGAATTCATAAGAAATTCCAAATTGCTATACTAAGTAATATACTTTAAAGTCAGGAAGTGAGTCCTCCAACTTAATTCCTCTTTTTAAAAAAACATTTTTGGCTATTTGGGGCCCCTCACTGGTCCAATTAAATTTGGTTATTGGCTTTTTGATTTCTGCAAAAAATGCTCTTGGGATTTTTATTGGGATTGAGTTGAATCTGTATATCAATTTGAGTAGAAATGACATCTTAACGATATTTAGTCTTCCAATCCATGAACATGGAATGTCCTTCCATTTATTTAAGACTTCTTCAGTTTCTTTTAGCAATTTTTGTAGTTTTTTAATATAGGCCCTTTATGTCCTTGGTTAAGTTTATTCCTAAATATTTGATTGTTTTAGTCCCTATTATAAATGGAATTTTATTCTGATTCCCTCCTCAGATTGCACATCAGTAGTGTATAGAAACACTCTTGACTCTTGCATATTAATCTTGGATCATTCCACTTTGCTGAACTCTATTAATTTTAGTAGCTTTACTGTGGATTTTTCAGGATTTTCTAGATAAAAATCATATTATCAATGAAAAGTGAGTTTTATGTCTTCCTTTCCTATTTGGGTGCCTTTTATTTATTTCTCTAGCCTAATTGCTCTAGCTAGAACTTCTAGCACAATATTGAAATATATTGGTGACAGTGGACATCCTTGTCTTGTTCCTGATCTCAGCAGGGAAGCTTTCAGTCTTTCACCACTGAGTACCATGCTTGTTGTAGGTTTTTCATATAGGCACTTTACCATATTGAGAAAGCTTCCTTCTATTCCTATCTTTTGGAGTGTTTTTATCAAGAAAGGGTGCTGTATTTTGTCAAATGCCTTTTCTGCATCAATCAAGAGTATTATGTGATTTTTCTTCTTCAATTTATCAATGTGGTGTATTACACTAATTGATTTTCTTGTGTTGAACCACCCTGCATACTTGGGATAAAGCCCACTTGATCACAGTGTATAATTATTTTAATGTCCTTTAGAATTCGGTTTGCAAGTATTTTCTTGAGGATTTTTGCTCTATATTCATTAGAGATATTGGTCTGTAATTTTCTTTATTCATCCTATCTTTATCTGGCATTGGTATTAGGGTGATGTTGGCTTCAAAAATGAGTGTTAGCATTCTTTCCTGTTCAATTTTTTGGAAGAGCTTGAGCAAAATTGGTACTAGATCATCTTTGAATGGTTTGTAGAATTCACCTGTGAAGTCATCTGGTTCCAGGCTTTTCATCTTTGGGAGGTTTTTGATGACTGTTTCAATCTCTTCACTTGTGATTGATTTGTTGACATCTTCTATTTCTTCTAGGGTTAGTATAGGTGGTTCGTGTGTTTCTAGGAATTTGTCTAATCATGTCTACATTGCCTAGTTTTTCGGCACGCAGCTGTTCATAGTATCCACTTATGATCTCTCTTATTTCTGCAGCATCAGTGGTAATGTGCATCCTGTCATTTATGATTTAATTTTTTGTGTCTTCTCTCTTTTTTTCTTTGTCAGTTTAGCTAAGAGTTTCTTGATTTTGTTGATCACAAAGAATCAACTTCTGGTTTTGTTGATTCTCTCTATAGGGTTTTTTTTTTTTTTTTTTTTTTTTTTTTTTTTTT